>WEIV01015188.1:161358-197158 GCA_013390005.1 Calyptomena viridis
CCTTAGATACGTCTAAAAGAGAGATCAAGACAATATTTTTCTCCATCGGGACTCTCTCATTAATAATAGAAGTGGAATTTCTTTTTAAGTGTGACGTGAGTCACCTTCCCTTCTGCTCACACAGGCAGGTGGTACCAAGACATGGGGTGTGTTGGGAGCATCCCGTGCTCCTCTGTCCCCCAGAGAAATCACACTGGGATCTGAGCTCTTCTTGTGTCTGAACAAAGATGATATCCCAGAATCTCAGAATATGGTGAGTTGCAAGAGACCTACAAGAAACATCGAGTCCAGCTCCTGGCCCTGCACAGGCCCATCCCCAAGAGTCCCCCCCTGTCCCAGAGGATCATCCCAGCCCTCCTGGAGCTCTGGCAGCCTTGGGGCTGTGCCCACTGCCCTGGGGAGCCTGGGCAGTGCCCACCCACCCTGTGGGCAAAGAACCACCTGGTGCTGAGCTCCAACCTCCCCCTGCCCTGACACAACTCCAGCCATTCCCTGGATCCTGAGCTCCAACCTCCCCCTGCCCTGACACAACTCCAGCCATTCCCTGCATCCTGAGCTCCAACCTCCCCCTGCCCTGACACAACTCCAGCCATTCCCTGCTCCTGGCCCTGGTCCCCCAGAGCAGAGCTCAGGCCCTGCCCCTCCTCTGCCCCTGCCCAGGGACTTGTCCCTGCAATGAGGTCTCCCCTCAGGCTCCTCTTCTCCCCCTCAACACACCCAGTGCCCTCAGCTGCTCCTCACACCTTCCCCTCCAGGCCCTTTCCATCTTCATTCCCTCCTTTAGACACTCTCTAATGGCTCAATATCTTTCCTATATTCCTGTGATCACTCCTGGCTGGGATTTTTTATCCTCTTGCCTGTAGTAAATACCCTTTTCACAGTGTACCCGAGGCTAAGGTGCACCAAGACTGGCACAGTTGCCAAAGAGGTGGCAGCGATGCTGGGACAGCTCCTCTGTGACCAAGGGAAAGGAAGGAAGAGACGTGGCCTTTCCAAAACCTGCTCCCCTGGGGCCAGGAAAGCCAGGAAGGCTCCTGGAAGTGTGTGTAGATGAAGCAGCCAAAAGCTGGCCTGGGTTCATGGGAGCACTTTGATATCTCACACTCCTGCACTAATGCCCTTCACAGCCTCCATGGATTTCTGGGCCACCATGGGAATCAGCTGTCCATTTCCTTTGTGTAAATCATATGGAAATCCCTGTAGGCACACAGGAGAGAGGAATAAGTGTGGTTATAAATACCCAGAAACACTCCAGCTATGCAGAGAAGGGCATGGAATTGTGCATGTGGATTTATTCCAAGCAAATTGACCCTGACAAAAAGGCATATTTCTAATTAATATTCAGAATATTACCAGTGTCTTCATGCCCCTGATGCTCCAGGCTCATACCTGGAGCATCAAAACCAGGAGAGAAGTGGATCTTCCCTGTGGCTCACCACATTCCTCTTGGACCACACGTTATGCACTGATTCCCATATCACCGAGAAAATACATCCTGTATTACAGCATTGAATCTGACCTCAATAACGTGTTTAAAATCAGCATCCTCATCACATATCAAGCTGGTCTTCATGAGAACAAGCTGCTGGTTTCACAAGGTGTTTTCCATGGAAATGAGCTCTGGAGAAGGAAGCTGTGGGAGTCTGTCAAGCACGGAGTAAACTCTGTTTTGAAGCGTGGCATTTCCTGATGCACATCCTTAATTACAACAGAACAGAGTGTGGAGGAGGAACTTCTACAGGGCATTAAAGAAAGGAGTGATATGTGGTACAGCTGTCTGGATTTCCTTGAAAAGATGAAGTAATATCATTTATTAATTATGCTGAGGTAACTGGGAAGAAATTTAAATATAGAAGTACCTCAAACTAGTAATTGGCTGGAATGCTCTCCCCCCCCCCCCCCTTCTCTGCTGCTGTAGAAATTACCAACAAAATATATTCCACTTCATTTCCCATGACACTAAACACTTGGAATATGGTTCCACATCTTAATATTACTGAAAGATGAAGTGACATTATGAAAAAAACCTTGCTCTGTGAGCAGGCAGTGCCTGCTATGTCTCCTTAAATATGAAGGCTCTTTTCTTTAGCTCCTCAGCAATGTCCTGCTGCACAAACTGGCCTTAAAATCATTCTTCCCCTCACTCTTTTGTCCCATTTGACTTGTCAAAATCAGGAATCAGGAGCTGCCACTGGGTTTCAGCCTGGAAGATGAGCTGCTGGACCTCAGAGTTGTAGGGAAACGTTTGTGAAAATACAACAAAACTGTGTAAACCTGATCTGGCATCCCGTGATATTGAATAATTTGGGAATAACACTTGTCACCTGCAAAGGGTGAGCCTGTACATGGCATAAATGTTCCAGAATAGCTGTCCTTGGATATAGGGAAAGCAAGAAAGAATGGGGCAACTTCTCTCCTAAAATATCACCTGGAAATACTCTGACTGGTGCCACACTGAGAGGTGCCTCCATCAGCCTTCCAGGGAGCTGGAAGAGCTCCAAGGCTGGGAATTGATGGGTCATTCATCACCTATTGACCACTAAACTGATAGGAAAATTCCCACTGAGGAAAGACTGTAGTGATGAGACAAATTGTGCTGTTCTCCAGCAAAAACTTGATGGATCAAAGCTGGAGAGCAATTATCACTGCTAAATTAAGATTTTCATTTTGAATAGAAAATTCCAGTTATTAGTGCAAAATATTTCACTGTAAATGTAAGGCCCACATTAATTAAAATGGAACATTGTGGGTCTTACACATCCAGAATTTCATTATCAAAACCAAGTAAATTCTAGGTTAAATCTATCACTCCAGCCTTGTAATCCTGTGGGATGCAGATAGTTGACAGATTATATATCCAGCCCCACTCATGAGGAACAGCAAGGCTGGCAAACAGGTATAGGGTGGGTGTACCACAGGATAAATCACACTTTCCCCAAAAATTGATAAAAGAAATACATTTATTTCTACTTGACAAGGCATAACAAGTTTATTTTGATGGCTACCACTAATTTTTCTTGGAAAGGTGCAAAATGATTCCTTAAGAACCCCTATGCCAGGCAGTGTAGGAAACACACTTCAGAGTGGTTGTTAAAGATAAATTCCTTACAAGTTTGACTTGGCATTCTTCAATTACTACTCTAATTATTCTTCTATTACTTAGGCAGTGAGCCAAAGGTTTCCTGGGTGCAAAGGAAGTTAATAGGGGAGATGAAGCAAGATTGTGAGGCCATGTCAGCATATGTTCATTAAAACACAATTTCTTCAACATTAAACTTCCTCACAGCTCCAACAATGTGCATTTAATGATAAAAAAATATGTAAAAAAATTATTTACAATATTCCCTGACCTGGTTTTTTTGGGTTGTTTGTTCAGAGCTCTATTTATTTTTTAAGGAATGGAGGAATTCATTGGGAAATCTACAGTAAAGAAGGTGCTGTCTCCTGTTCATTGAGAAGGAAATTAAGGAGTTTCCAAAAGCTTGCCAGTAATCCCCACTGCTTTCCAGCATTCAGCACTGGATATATATAATTACATATGAAAAAATTACATGGGAAGAAAGTTATTTCAGTTGCAAAGCCAAGTACTTGAAAGTTAAGAAATGGCATTTTTACCAGGGCCTGTGCAATCCTGATTCTTCCCACTTACGTATCCAACTTCCAATATTAAAAGAGAGGCGAAGGGAAAATATTCTGTGATTATGTGGTTAAAGGTTGTATCATAATGCACGTGCTCCTGGGAGTACAAAGAGGGCTGCAGGCATATAGACCTGTAAATCTGGCATTCCTGAACATACACATCTTGCCTATATCAATAAAATAACTTCCTTTTAACATAATTTTTATGCCATGACCTGGTTTGTTTGGTTTCTAAGGAAATATATAAACCAAATCATCTCACGCACAGGTAAAAATTAATTTTTGAGCCCAGGGCCTAGTTTTTCTCTGTCTCTCACACTTGCTCACCTTCTTTTCCTGGAAAAATATGGAAATCTTCCCCCTCTGGAGGCACCTGGGGGTGTTAGGGGATGTTGGGAGAAGACGCAGGGATTAAGGTGATGCTGAGCCCCAGGGTCAGGGTCAAGATTGTTTGGAATTTCACCAAAACCCATCTGTGACCTGGGAGCCAGCAAAGAGCCAGAGGGGCTTTTAAAAAACCAGTTTATAACTCAGTTAAACCTCAAAGCCATTTCGTGGGACCCGGAAAAGGCACTTTTGTGGCCTGAAGGTTTTCTCCGTGCCAAATTTCAAGGCTGGTGCGAGAACCATGGAGCTGCTGGAGCTCATCCAAATAAAAACCAGTCCCAGGAATCTCCCCCAGCCTGGAGGTCTGGGTGGCCAAAAGGCTCCTGTTGAGACATCACAAGGAATGTGGCTCTTCCCTGATTTTTTGAGGTCACAGGAGTTTGTCTTTGGTGACAGAGGAAGGAGAGGAAGATCCTCTCTGAGTTTCCAGCCCTGGAGGCTCAGCTGAGCCCGTGGGAATGGGATGGGCCATCGAAGGACAGACAGATGGAAAAATCTATTGTAGATGTTGGAAACTAATCCAAATCCTTCCTGGCAAATCTGCTTATTTAGTATGTTCATTTAAATTCATTTCACAGTTAAGGAAAATGAGATTTAAAAAAAAAAAAAAATGTTTATTAATGCAAGTTATGGGTAAAATAAATCTACTTTCTTCCTCTCCCTCCACCCCAAAACCCAGTACAGAGAGAACTTGAGCTGTGCTCAGCATTAAATGTAAAAATCTGTATATTTTTATGTCTTTTTTAAAGTGGGTTTAACAAAAGCAGGATTTCATGGATCACCATGAACAAGTTCTAAAAACTTTCCCATTTTAAATCATGGAAGGTAAAAAAATTGAAAAAAAAATAACCAGGTAGCCAAATATCCAGGATGTTTTACAGTATATTCGGTATAGATCCAACCTCAAAGAATTTTTATTGACCTCTCACTGCTTCCAAATTCAGAAACATTCCCCCAAATCAGAGTTCAGAGTCCGACATCAGAAGCTGCCAAACATCTCAACACAATTGAGGAGCACAGAGAGTCACTGCTGCTCTTCTCCAGGGTGGTTTGAGGTGTGCCCTCACCCAAGGGGGGCATTGACAGGGAGGCACAGAACCAATGTGGGTATTTAGAGGCAAAGCCTTGGCTCCCACATCCCTTAAATCTGCAGGGAACTGTAACAAAGGATTAGCCCTCAGTTTTATTTGGCAAGGAGCTGCTCTCCCTGCAACACACTTCCAGGAGAAACCACCCTTACCTGCCAGCCCTGAACATGTCCCATCATCAGGAACCTTTCTCCTGAGTTGGGAAGTGGCTTTTCCACACAATATTGGCAACTGTCCTAAGTATTATTTGATATGTTTTATCCTAGTTGTTTTCCCACAGATCTTTCCCAGCACAAGTTTCCCTGTTTTAAGCCAATGGATGTCTCAGGTTTGTGGGATCCAGGTGATCAGGAGGGTTTGTGCCCAAGCCCTGCTGGGCTGGGTCCTAAAAGCTGAGAATCCTGGCTGGGAGAACTGGGTCTGACTCGGGTCTTGCCGAGAACTTTGAAACACAGGAATTCAGGAGTCCCTCGGGATGACTGGGGCTGATTGTTCAACAGCTTTGTTGGTGAGAGGGGCAGTGGGATCCACACCCCCTCAGTAAAATTTTTGGTGCAGTCACATGCTGGAGGGAAGGGATGGATCCAGAGGGACCTGGCCAGGCTGGAGAGGTGCCAATGCAAACCTCAGGAAGTTCAACAAAGCCAAGTGCAAGATCCTACAGCACATGGCAGTCCCACACACATGGACAGGATGGGCAGAGAAGGAATTGGGAGCAGCCCTGGGAGAAGGACTTCAGGGTGATGGGTGATGAAAAACTCACCACAAGCCAGCAGTGAGTGCTGACAGCCCCCAAATCAACCTTGTCCTGGGCTGTACCCAAAAGAGTGTGGGCAGCAGGAAAAAGGAGGTGATTCTTCCCCTCTGCTCTTGTGAGACCCCACCTGGATCTCTGGGTACAGTTCTGGCATCCCCAGCATAAAAAGGACATGGAATTGTTGGAGCAAATCCAGGGGAGGCCACCAAGTCAATAATGGGACTGGAGCACCTCTCCTGAGGAAGTTTGGGCTGCTCAGCCTGGAGAGGAGAAGGTTTTGTGGAGACCTCAGAGCACCTTCCAGGATCTGAAGGGGCTCCAGGGAAGCAGGAGAGGGGCTGTTCATCAGGAACTGGAGTGACAGGACAAGGGGGAATGGGTACAAATTGAAAGAGGGGAAATTTAGGTCAGATATTGGAAAGAAATTTTTCCCTGTGAGGATAGTAAGACCCTGGCACAAGTGGCCCAGGGAGCCCCATCCCTGGAAGTGCCCAAGGCCAGGGTGGATGGGGCAGGGTTGGGTTGGCCCATGGCAGGGGTTGGGACTAGAAGACCTTTCAGGTCCCTTCCAACCCCTTAACTCCGATGAAAATCACTGGAAGTGAACACAAATGTACCCAAAGTGAACACAAATCAGAAACCTAAAAGGAGAGAAAACTGCACCATGTTAATGAAAAGCTGTTGTAGAAACCACACACCACGTGCAAGGGGTTTCATGGAAACATAACCACCATGAAACTGTTTCATATTCTTGTTTCATGAATCATGTTATCATGAAGAGCCTGATTCTGAGCTCATTTTTCTGGGATTGTCCCTCAGTGATCCCTAATTGTGATGCAAAGGGAAGCCTGGGCTGAGGAAGGGCTGCAGTGTCACCTGTGCCACCCTGACCCCTCAAGAGCTTCACCCACCCCTGTGAACCCCACCAAAATCTACTGCTTCACTCCCAAAACCTGCCAACATGTCAGCTCCTGAAACACCTGCTCTGAAATATCTGCTCGTTGCAATTAAATATTTAAATGATGTTTCATTTATGAAAATTAGATTTTAGGCGTGAATTAGGAGTACCTTAATTATTACACTAAAATATGAAAATGATAGTATATTATTAGAAACATATTTTTCTTGCAAAACTCTGTTTGTGATCTAGCCAGGAAAAAAAAAAGTTATGAAATAGACTTTTTATAGTAGGTGTTAATTCTGAATAATTAGGATTAGGCACTGGGGATTTGCAACCCAAATAAAACTTACCTAATTAACCCTTATATTGGCCCTAACAGAGAAGCCAAATAGTTCAGCAATAAAAAAATGAAAAAGGAAAAAAAGCTCTCCATATACACAAGTGAACATCTAATAGTCATAAACCAAAATGGGATTTAAAGACACCCCCTGGAAAATATTTACAAACCTGACTAGAGGCATCCAGACATCCGGGATTTGGATTTTCCATGAAGTGACTGACATGATCCAGATATTTTTCTATCACATCCCAATTAGGAAAAGTGAAATCATCTCAGGTTCTTTTCTTGACACTCTCCTAATGCTGCTGCTACCTTGTCTAATTTCCCTTTATAATGATTATTAACCTTATTTGAGCTATTTATTTTTTTTATTGTCTAGATTTTCTCACGTATCCCAAGGCATCTCCCTGCAAAGGTCCTCTGGAAGAAATCCTGGGAGCAACACACCAAAATGAGAGGGAAAACAGGAGCTTCTCATGGCTCCAAGCACGACAGAAAATAATTGTATTCCCCAGTCAAGAACAAGGGTAGAACTATAGAATGGCCTCTGTTGGAAAGGACCCACAAGGATCATCCAGTCCAACTCCTGGCCCTGCACAGGACATTCCAAGAATCCCATCATATGCCTGAGAGTGTTGTCCAAATGCTCCCTGAACTCTGGCAGCCTTGGTGCAGCTACTACAGCCTCACACAAACACTACCAGCTCTGGGGAGGATCTCCAGCTCGTTTCTCTGCCCAAGGTGTAATATTCAATACATAAATCCAAGGCCTGCTCCAGTTCCATATGTTTTAAAGCTTCTTATATTTTAATTTCCTAGACAGACTTGGCAAACTGCAGCAACACAAGCTGAAAGTGAGACTGAGCTGAAACAAAAAGTGGCCAAACCTTGAGGCTGCCAGGGTTTGAGAAGTGTGCAAAATCCAGTCAGACCCCTTTAGATACAATCATTTCGATCCAATCATTTTCTATGAGCTAAAAAACCACGGAGCTTCTCACAACAGCAGGGGAATCCTGCCAAATGTCCCAGTTTGCTACAAAAATGTGGCACCAGGCTCAGTCAATCTGTGCAAATTCTCCTCTCCCAGTGCATGGGGAAGGACATGGATCATTAATTACCTCAGTCACCAGTGGGAGAACAACATGATACCATCAAATATCCAGGGAATGGCTGGAGTTGTGTCAGGGCAGGGGGAGGTTGGAGCTCAGGATCCAGGGAATGGCTGGAGTTGTGTCAGGGCAGGGGGAGGTTGGAGCTCAGCACCAGGTGGTTCTTTGCCCACAGGGTGGGTGGGCACTGCCCAGGCTCCCCAGGGCAGTGGGCACAGCCCCAAGGCTGCCAGAGCTCCAGGAGGGCTGGGATGATCCTCTGGGACAGGGGGGGACTCTTGGGGATGGGATAAGAATTGGATTGATGATCCTCATGGGTCCCTTCCAGCTCAAGATATTCAGATTCAGCCCAAGTGACTGTGAGAGATGCTGGCAAAAGTGAGAGGAAGTTTTATATCTGAACAGCTTCATCACGCTCATATTTTGCCAACAATAATTACCACCATTATTAAGAACAACCTGAAACATTGGAAAGCATTTACAGACACATGCAAAGCACACGAGCATTGGTACAGTCAGGAGCAAAACCAAGTTTAACTTTTCTAATGACCTTTTCAGGTTCCAACCATTCAAATAACCACGGACAACAGTGTGGAAATCACTTCAGATATCCACTACTTTAGCTCAGAAAAATATACAGTCCAATATATTGCAATATATTCCTTGTGCCTGGTGAGTGCTCTCCCTCCAAGATTTCCTCCAACTGCTGTTTCAGGCAAGTCATTGAGGTGTCCCAAATCCCTTGGGATGCCCCTAGAGCATCCAGTGCTCTCCCAGGCACCATTCCCCATCCCTCCAGCCCCACCCTGGGACCATCACCAAGCTGCCACTCACAGCCCATGCTCTGCCTCCCAGGAAAACCAGGATTTTGCTCAAGGTTTATAGATTCAATCAAACCTCCTCAAATAATTCCCATGGAAGAACTCTATATACATGAGGCTGAAGCCTTAATTTTTTAAGTTTGCTTTTCCCCTGCTGTACAGATGAAATACATAATTTGATTTCATCTCATTCGATTTTAAAACGATTAATCTTTCTCCAAGCCCACAGGAGTGGTCCCAGCTCGGTCCAGCTGGACAGGTGCACCTCAATTCCAAAGGAAAGCCTGGATTTTCCCTCAGGCACCAGGAGCACTGAGCCCTGTGCCCAAAATAGTGCCTCCAGGAGAAAGGAGAAGCAAAATCCCAGTCCCCAAAAGCACCACAGTGCCCAAAAAAGAAACTCAGGGCTCAGTTTTCCTCTCCTGGCAAGTTGCCTCCTGCAATGTAGGCTGGATTTCCTTCTTTTAAAATCTGGGAACAATATAAATGGGAGATAACTCGCAATCCTTAATGCTTTCCATCCTCTTTGCAAAAGCTTTTTATAATGCTCAAATAGTTGGCTTCCAGTGATGATCTTATAATGATCCCAGGGAGTACTGAGAAACTGAGAGTAAATTCAAGTCAAATACATTTTAGAAAATTAATACAATATCACAGACCTTATATTGAATAATTTTCATTACAGGATATAATTCTCTTACTGGGGAAGAGCAATAACATGGTGATTGTTGATGTTGCCAGTGCTCTTTTGTATTTTTTTTTTTGAAATCTGCAATACTTAGGCATTAAATTGTTCTGTTATAGTTGCTGGGCAACCATAACTTCTGCACACCCACCTCCCATGGCTTTGTAGCAACAACAATCTTATGATAACAAGGGCATGGGTATCTTATTTTTTGCAATCAAGATTCTCCTTGATATGCAAATTTATGCAACATTTTATGTATTATGGATGGGAAAAAATTAAAATAATTATTTCGTTTGGGTAATGAGCCTTAAGTGTTGATTTCAGATTGAGAATCACAGGAATGGACCTGCTGAAAATTTGATTCCAATAAAAAGAGGAAATCCACTGGCATATAGTAAAACAATTATATTCTCCTTGGAACACCTGCTATTTACATATTTCAACTGTGAGATACAAAACAGGAGTGGGGGGAGCATTTTGGGTTTGTGGGTTTGAGTTTTGGAGAAGAGCAAATGACTATTTAAGACAAAAGGCAAATAAATCTAAAAGAAAATCTAAGAAAAACAGACTCAAAGTGAATTCAGGACCTGCAGAGCAGGAGAAACTTAATTAATCTTCTCCAGAGAAACCTGAATGTCCTGAATGGATCTCTGGGACTCAGTGCAGGACGTCAATATACAATCTCACTTTTTTGTAGAGTCTGATAGAAATTTGGGCACCTCCAGAGCAAGAGGCAGATGGACTTGGGTGCTACACATCCGTAAGAAAATAAATCAGTTTTTACCACTTTTTTTCTTATGACTGTTTGGACTGAAGAGGACTTTGCCAACTCACACTTCCAGCAAATCTCAGCTCTGCAACATCTCAGTTTCCAGGGAAGTCAGGAGCAGACTGGAATGTGCCAGAGATCCTGCAGAATGGACTAGGAAGGTGTGGAGAACACAAAATTAATATGAAACCTCTGCAGAGCGGGTTTGTCCAGCTCAAGGTGTCCAAAAGTCCCATCCACTGTCACTTAAAAGCTTTTCTGATGTGTTCAGATTTCTGTGCCTTCACATCCTCCTTCTCTTCCATGGAAATAATTTGGAGAAGCCAAAGGCACTGGAGGCAAATAGTCCCTGTAGGTTAGATCTCATAGCCCATAAGGGAAAAAAATCCTACACTGAATTTGAGGAAAATTAAATTAATTTCCTTAAAAAAGCATTTTTTGTTATTTTCAATTTTTTTTTGGTGCGTGTTTTTAATTTTTTTCTTCAGAATGGTTCTATATTCATAGTCCATATATTTGGATTCTCATTCTCTGCACAAATAGAACAAAAAACTAAATAAAGGAGTTATTAGACCTTCCTGCAGGAGCATCAATAGACCAAAATTATTCTCTTCTTAATTGCTTTAATTAAGGAAAAAGCAAAATTATCTACATTTCTCTTTCAATTTCTAAAAGGAAAAAAATCATTAGATGTTGCACACTGAGTCTGGATGAATCTGTTTTCAGGCAACACTTCTGAGTGATTTTAATTATTTAATGCAACTAGTTTGTTTCCTTTCAACTAGAATAGAATTTAATCTTTCCCACCAGCACCAAGTTAAGGTTCAGCTTTTTCTCCTTTGACATCCCTTTCTCATTTAATCCAGATTTCACCACCAGAAACACAACTGAGTTTTTTTGTATCTGGGATTTAATGGCAAATTTAGATGGCACCACAGAAGAAGGAACTGCTTGGGAGATCAAAGAGGTAATTTTCCCTGTTTCATCTCTCCCTAATCAAGATATCCTCCAACTTCTGGAAAGCCTTGGAAGTATTTGAACATTTTATTAAGCTACAAATACTCCAAATTGAGCCTCCTGCTTTGGGGAGGCTGTTGTTGAGTGCTCAGATCCCCCTTACCTGTAGGACAAAAATCCACCATGCTCTGCTTGAGCTTGGATCAAACCAGGAATTGCACTTTTCTACTGCCCTCAGGCCACTCAAAAAAAAAATTATCTGCCAACCAGCACGATTATAAATAGAAAAATAAAGAAATCCATCCCAAACTCTTTGGAGAAATGACTTTTTTGAGCAATAGAAAGGAAGCCCCCGCTGGCAGCAGCCTCCTGCTCCTCCACCAGGACATTGCTGGGCATCTTTCCCAGTCACCTGCAGGAAACCCTCCCTGGCCCAGCCCTTCCCAGGGCTGAGAGTGTTTAAAAAGGCACTTTAGCTCAGATGTGCCATCAGAAGTGGCAGTGCAAGGAAGCTGCCACATCCCTGCAATGCACTCAACATCTCCCCAAGGACCTCGTGGTCTGGGCTCCAAATATAATTAGGAGAAATTTCAAACACTGCTTTAGATTACGTATACAGTAACATGCAGTACTGACACAACTAGAGAGAGCATTCCTTCAAGTCTTTAATCATCAAGTCATATTTTGTCTTCTTTACATATAGGTCATTTCTTTGACAGAATAAATTATGATTAGCCTCTTAGTTTAAATGTAAAATTTAGCAGAACTATAGTGTCACTGCTCTCTGTGTTCTTCCTTTCAGTATTTCTCTTTCATTAAAACTGCCTTTGAAATCTTTTACCCTCTACTATATCTGAAGCCCAGGGAGGACACACTAATTTCTGAAACCCTGTCTGTGCTGAAGGAAAATGTGAAATGTGGAGGCTGAGGCTCCCCCATCATTTTTTCCCTCCTTTTTTTTTTTTTTAGGATGCCAAGATCACAGTGATTCTGGTGTACAACAGGCAGGAAGCAACCAGCCAGAATTTGGGATGTGCTGGGAGACTTCCAGTGCAAACTCTGTATATTCTTAGAGCACAGTTCTTTTAATATCCAAGGACCAAGACCAAACAAAATCAACTATTTTTGTTAAGCCACAAGTTTCCCTTCCCAAAAATTGTCGATGCCATGTATGTATGTGCATATATAAAATATTTACTCTGAACAGAGGCAACTTATGAAATTCAACAGGCTCAGCCCTTTTGAACATCATGAACTCTCCTGGCCAGGCCGATGTGTTCATGTATAATTTTCAACGCCTCCAGAAACCCTTTTTCTGCTCAATTCTCTGCTGCTCTGAAGGGTCTGTGCACACCCCAAATGGTGCCATGCACCCACCCCACTGTGTGAGCACTTGGATTGCTAAGGGTATCCCAAAGATGTGCCAATATCCCATCTGGGATCTTGCCAGGAATGTGACACTCACCCAAGTTCGGGAGCACTTGGCTCATGCTGCCACTAAATTCCATCCAAACTACCATGGATAAGCACTTTCCAACAGTGTTTTCACAAGGCCCTGGGAACACATTAAGAGGCACAAAATCATGGAATCACAAGATGGTTTGTTTTGGAAGGGACCTTAAGGATCATCTCCTTCCACCCTCTGCCATGGGCAGGGACACCTTCCACTAGAAGTTGCTCCAAGCCCCATCCAACCTGGCCTTGGTTTGTTAAATCTGACACCTGCACCCCCAAAAATATAAGAAAATAGTAAAAAAAAAAATTAAAAATAAAATTAGATCACCAAATATTACATTGGTAGAAGCAGCTTCATCTAGTCCTGTGGTTCTACTTGGAGAAACACCCTGGCAGCAATGAGAAGGGTGATAATAAAAAGGGTTAGATTTGCCAAGGCACTATTTCACTGGGCTGAAACATCTTATTACACAGCCAATGAGATTGTTTAAGTGCTGAACAGTTTGCAAGTTGAATCTCTATAAATATGACTGCAAAAAGCAAAGAGTAACTAAACCATAATGGTCAGGAACTGCCATCCGATGGAAAACTAAAATTGCATCAACATATTACAAATAGGAGGATTTAAAGCCTTCTGGAGAGGGTGAGGTTATAATGCTGTTGGCCCAATACCATAAAACATGAAAGATTTCATCCTGCTGCCATAATTCTGCTACTCTGATGCCAGGTTTCCTTAAAAATATGCATCTGCATTGCAATGTTTAGAGATGCTCATGATTCTTCTTGATGTATTCCCCCCCAAATCAGAGGATTTCCTTTGGACAGTGGCTCAGTTTCAGCTGGGAAAACTAAAAAAGGTTGCTACTTTGGAGCAAGAACTCCTGTGATCCTCCACTTGGCAGGACAATAGAGCATCCATGGGAAAACTGTGCCATAAATTTGAGTGGTCTATGGAAACTGGGAAATGTAATTCTAAATCCTGCACTCCACAGCACCTCAGAGCCAGGGCAGTGGCACAGCAGGGAAAAGTGACTTGTGCTATATAAAGTTGTAGATCTACAATTCCCACACACCTCCCCTTTCACACCTCCTGTCTCCAAGTCTCTGTCCCAAAAATCCCCTCTCTGAGCAGAGTTTCCAGTAAACACAGGGAGTGCAGCTCTTGGGGGTCTAAGCCATAATTCCAACCCTTTTCCATGCCACAAAATTGCTGTAGATCCCATAAAGCCCTATAGGAAGTTGTGTGTCTAATTCCCTTTATCCATAAAGCCACTGCATAGAATGAAAAATAAAGCAATTAGAGACTTTGAACTCCTTCTTAAATGTTCCAGATAAGATTCCTAAACCTGTTTTGAATATCAGATCCTGTGGGAAGGTTTTTATCTTTTAGAGGTGCTCACATTGTATTTTGAGATCCAAATCTGCTGGAACATGGCTCAGTGTACAACAGAGCACATCCAGCATCAGGTAATTTTCCAAGTCCCCTTCATGGAAAAGATCACATTAGGAAAAGGGATGGAGAACTTCTCCTTGAAAAAAAGACCAGAGGATGAAATTTCCATTTTAAGTTCCACGGCAATTTGTAAATAAATATACCTAGTAACTAGTAATTAACATTTTATTAGATAGATGACTCGTGCTCTCTAAATTACCATGCATAAATATGCCATTAATAGGCAGCAGAACTTATAGTTCAAAGCTCTCAGCAATGTAAACATATGTTCTCCCACTCCATCTCTCTGTACTTGTGTCTGTGCTCCAGGAGTGCCACGAAATACAGCAATGATTTAGGAGGCTTCAAACTGGAAGGGAAACCTCCTCTTCCAGCTGAGCTTAACCTGATGTTGGGATGAACTTGCTCCAGCTTAAGGAAGGCAGAGCCATCATTGAGCTGTTTTGCTCTTTGTTAATTGGCAGGAAAACTCATTTGCTGACTGTTATAGAAGTGCTGAGCTGTGTAGTGACTGCAGAGGAATAGGGAATTTCCCACACAGAGGACCTGCTTTTATCCCAGGAAGAACATGGAGCTATTGGAATGAGTCCAGGGGAGGCTCCAAGATGATCAGAGGGATGGAGCAGCTCTGCTGGGAAGAAAGGCTGGGAGAGTTGGGATTGTTCAGCCTGGAAAAGGGAAGGCTTTGGGGTGACCTAATTGTGGCCTTTGAGTGCCTGAAAGGGCCAGGAAAGATGGAGAGAGACTGGACAAGGACCTGGAGTAACAGGACAAGGGGGATTGGATTCGAAGTAACCTAGGGCAGGGTTAGATGGGATGTTGGGAAGGAATTCCTGGCTGCGAGGGTGAGGAGGCCCTGGCACAGGTTGGACAGAGAAGCTGTGGCTGCCCCTGGATCCCTGGAAGTGTCCAAGGCCAGGTTGGAGCAACCTGGGATAGTGGGAGGTGTCCCTGCCCATGGCAGAGGGGTGGGATGAGATGATCTTTAAGGATCCTCCCAATCCAAACCATCCTGGAATTCTGTGGTAACACCAGAGCACTTTGCCATCATTAATGAGCCCATGCCAAGCAGCAGAGCAGGGATGTGCTGCTGCCACATCCCAGGGGGAGATCTGGAGCAAGGCAAGACCGAGGGCTTTGCCCATCATCCCACAGGAGATGGTATCAGAGAGGGCAATAACTTCAGCCAAAATCAGCCCTTCAGCCACAACACTGTGCCTTGCTCTGACCAGGAATTCATGCTGAATCGAAGAGATTTAAAAACCACATGTGATTGCCATTTGTTACCTTGAAATAGATGAAATTAATTTCCTTTCTATGCCATTCCTCCTCTCTCTTAGAAATCCCTTTTCCAGGAAATAAACAGCAGTGCTGAGCATTTGGCTTTTATCCTGCTGTCAGGCTCTCCAAATACACGGCTCCCAGGAATTTCTATTAGTACATAAAATATGACACGTGTGGGAAAAGGTTAACCCAGGCACCTCACAATCCAGCTCCTGATTAATTCTAATTTCAGCACAGAACAAAACACAGCCAGTGGTGTTAGGGTGACAACCAGGGAACAGGAAGCACCAGGGATCAGAAGGACATTGATGCAGAACCTCCTTGAAAAGAGCATTTTTACTTTCCCACATTCTCAGGCACAAAATTAAAAGCAACTCCAATTTCTCCAGGAGCAAACCTGCATTTATTCAGATCTGTGCCCATCCTGGATGAAAGGCCACTGGAGTTTCAGGAATTTTGGGATGGATATCAGCCCAACAACTCTTCCCCCTGGCCAGCAAGGGAGTTTTGATGTTCCCCCTCTGCTGATCCTTCCCCAGAGCACGTGCTCACCTGGGCATGGAGGAGCAGTCAATCAGCTGCCACTTTTATGTCCCTTAAACACCTTAATAGCTTGTTAGAGGTCAAAAAAATCATGACTTGCCTGTTCCTTCTCTGGCAAGTGCCACCTGCAGCCCCTTACGTGGCCAACATGAAGGCATTGAGGAGCCACTTGGTGCTTTTCACTTTGCCTGTAATTTAAATCCATTGTTGAACATTAAAATAGGCATTTTAGTATTTCTTTGGGCCTTGATTGACCTTCTCGTCCACCACCACTGATTTTGGCTGACAGGATGTTTTGGCAACTAATTCACCAGCAGGCAGAGCACAAATATTGTTCCATAGTTTAAAGCTGCCTCTTCTCCAGGTACCTTTGGAGGGCACAACATCATTTATTAAATGTTTTAAAAGGTATTAAATATGAGTATGGAACTTTTTGGTGAAAATATCAGACACTGCAAGTTTCAATACCTTCCCATTTCCAGAGCACACACGGACACTGCTTTTAGCTGCCACAATCCCAATATTGTTCAAGGGGCTGTACTGAAAAATTAATCTTAAGCATCTCACAAGAGCTTGTTTTTCAGAAATAGGGGGATAAAAACCCACCAGAACTTCTCTGTGCTCTTTCTCAAACTAAACAGAAATTTGATAAGTGTTGGCTAAGTACAAACAACATAAATTTCATGTAGCTGTGTAGATGTTTTCCATAACAATGCTCTGAGAAATTGCATTAAATCTCAGATATTATCCCTGGTTTTATAGAATTGCCCACAGAGACAGACACCAACAGCACTATTAAGTATCGAGAAAGTACCAGGCTTGTTACAGGAGCTTTATGAGAGCCAAGGATCAAATATTTTTTCACAGTTTTATGTGGATAGTTTCATGAAAATTGATCAGGTCTAAAAAGTCACAGTCCAAATGAAGCTAAGGTTAAAGATAATTTATACATGATATTCCTAATTTTATTCTGAGCCCTTTTATTACTATGTAGGCCTTTATGACTTTAAAGAAAATGTCAGTGGCAGCAAATGACATTGTACTGAATAATCTAGTTATGAGGGAAAAGACATTTAAAACTATTCCATATCAGCTTTGCTCTGTTCTGCTGAACTTACAGTTTTATCCCACATAGCCAGGCAAAACTCCTCTCTGGATTTTTAAATCCTCTTCACAGTTGCTTTACAAACCACTGTCTCTTCTTCTCCTTTTAAATCTTTGGAAATTCCATGTTTTTCCTCTTTTTTTGTAAATGATTTGAGGGAATTTAGTTATGACCTCACATATGCAGGAGTTTATCACCATGTTGTTGTCTCAGTGTCCAGCTGAATTTGCTGTCCCAGAATGTTTAGGAAGGGGGAAGTTTTGCCCAATTCCTGAGGTTTGTGCTTTTTCCCTGTCCTTGAGAGCAGGGACTGTGTCAGAGCAGCTCCAGAGCAGGGACAGCAATGGGAGACACAGTCCTGCTCCTCTTTAATTGGACACACAACATATTTCCTTAAATCACTGTCTGTGCAACACCGGGAATGGGGATGAGTTTGAAGGGCATCTTCAACCCTTCCTTGGAGCTTCCCACTTCCCAGTTTCAAGGATTTGCTCCCAACTTTCCTATTTTTATTTTTAGCCCATCTCCAAATGCAAAACAGCGACTACAACACAAACCTGCAAAAGATTATGGATATTTACTGTGTTGTTACAGAGGCCTCTGTCTCGTGACAGCAAAATTGGCCTTTTTTCCCTTTTTCCAACCAGAAAAAATGGACTGGCCTGTCCCTGCTTCTCTCCAGGGCAAGGTCTCCTCATGCTGGGACAACCTGTTGTGGGATAAATGTCCCAGTGGATGCCAGATGTTCTCCCAAACCCTATGGACACTTAAACTACTGAGGTGGGCTAAAAGTACCTAAAATCCATCAGGATTCCATGAATATTTAGTGATGCAGACTGTGTTCCTTGAAGCATTTTGGGTTTGATGTAATGAGAGGATGAACATTAACCTGGTACAGGTACAGCTCTTTAATCATTATAAATGAAGCTTACATATAAATATCAGTCACTGTGTGACTTAATGGAAGGAAACAGTGTCAATCAATTAAAATAAAGGATATTTTCATATAAATTTTGGGGTCTGTATTTAAATTCCTTAAAAGACTTTGGTGTTAAACAGCTTGTCTTTATTTTTTTTTCTGTGTGTGATTTCTCGCACAGAGAAAGAAATTTGAGTCCTTATCATTAACAGTCTTCCCAAATCCTGCCACTGTCTGGATCAACACTACCCCTGGTTTTCCAGATGCTTGTTTGAAAGGCAACTGTTATTGCATGTCATAATTGTGTTCATAGCTGAGTAAACACCTTCACAGGTGCAAAAAGAGCCGAAAGCTGCAAGAGTTGTAAGGCTGAAAAAGCAGAAATTTTATAGCCTTGTCATGGACAAAGGAGGTGTAGAAATGAAATACAATATTTTCCTCTGTCTGAAGTGTAACACTTGATTAGCTTGAAAAGCAGCAAGAGTCGTGTGGCCGGGCACAGGGTTTAATCAAAAACGTGGCTTTGTTTGAAAAGTGATTAGGGAAAAATGTCATTGATTTCCCAAGCAAATCTGCTCACCGAGGGTTTCACAGCCATGCACTCCTTTCTCTTCCTAATATTTATATTTTAAGTATTTTTCAGCAGTGGCCAAATTTAGCTATCATGGTAAAAGAAGAGTAGAAATTGTTATGACAGGTCAATTCTTGGCTGCAGGATTTGGCTCTCCTTGGTTTCTTTGAGCACCTCTATCTTTCCTTAATCATTCTTTTGCTCAAAAATCAGACCCAGAAAGCAAATTTCTCTAAGGTCAACCAGGTCTGGGCAGCTTATCTGAAAGACCTGAAAAAAATTAATACAGGAGTCCAAGGATTGCCCAGAGAAGCTGTGGCTGCCCCTGGATCCCTGAAGTGTCCAAGGCCAGGTTGGAGCCACCTGGGATAGTGGGAGGTGTCCCTGCCCATGGCAGAAGTGGAACTGGAGTTTTAAGGTTCCTTCCAATCCAAACCATTCAGGGATTCTGTGAAAGAATTGCTATGTATCAGGAAAATTCTCCATCTGTGACCTCAACTGTGTTTCCAAATTATCCACAGGGACCAGAAGAGCCCAGTGTGGGTCAGGTAGGGAATGGCCACAATGGAAGTTCCTTCCTGACTCCAGTTTGTTCCTGTTTTGGTCAAATAAATAAATTAAAATGCAAATTCAATTGAATGTATATGTTAAACTATGAATATTTTTTCCATAAAGGAGTGAATCTGTCTTGTGAACTGTGTATCTTTAAAAAGAAAGTAATTTCCTAGTTACTATAATTAGTATTATAATATAATTATAATTAGTGATATTCTCAGAAGCTACCTAAGTATAATAAATATATATTAACCTCTTCATTATTATACAGTTATTTCATCCAATATTTTTCAGATGAGCAAATGTTTCATAAAACTTGTTCCATAATGTTGAAGGAATTATCAAATCCCCCTTTACCTGAACAGGATCTTTTAATATGATTTTTAATGAGAGAGAAGATATCACAGAAACCCTGGAAGAGTCCTGCAGAGATATTATTGATCTTTGGAGTTAGATCACCTTAATGATTATCTTTCATAGCAGCTGGAATATTTTGTTCCTTGTCTGGTACAAAGACACATCTGAAGGTTAAATAAAGTGGGATGAAGCAAAATTTTGTCGAAAGTTCATAAATCCTTCAGGTGAAGGAGGAAAAAAGGATTATTTGCTACAGAATTCCCCAAAATGCCTTCTTGCCCCTGTTCACAAACATCAAGGAGCACAAAGCCACAAATCAGGGCAAAAATCAGGTCAGTTTGTGCAGGAGGAGTTGGAGCAGAAGTGGCACTTTGATAGGTAATGAAATTAATCCATGGAAAAATCCAGTGTGTGATCACAGAATGGTTTGTGTTGAAAGGAACCTTAAAGCCCATCCAGTGCCATGGGCAGGGACACCTCCCACTATCCCAGGTGGATCCAACCTGGCCTTGGACACTTCCAGGGATCCAGGGGCAGCCACAGCTTCTCTGCCCAACCTGTGCCAGGGCCTCCCCACCCTCCCAGCCAGGAATTCCTTCCCAATATCCCATCTAACCCTGTCCTCCAATATGAAGTGATTGGAGACTTTCAAATCCATCTTGTGCCCTGATTTGTGCCCTGTCAGAAGCACAACATCCCTCGCTACATCCCGGCATCAAGGAGGTTTTCCTTTATCATATCAGAGCCTTCCCGAGCCTCCCGGTGCCTCTCCAGTGCCCAGGGCACACCGAGTATCCTCACAAACAGCTGATTTGATCTTTTTTTTGAGCTGAGCTTCATTGGAATCATGTTATCAATTCTTCCTTGGGATCCTTGAGGGGATTTTGCAAAGAAATCAGCACGTGTGGGTTCATAATGATGTTCCACCTTTTCATTTGGAAAACCAGCACATGTGCACCTCGGAGGCAAGGGAATGCTGCCAGAGGTTTTATGGCTGAAGTCTAACCTTCCTTAACCTCTTTTTTTCTTTTTTTTTAATGTCTCCCAGTATTGACAAGGCCTTTAATTTGTGATCCAAGGCTGTACCACTTCTCAGGATTAAGTGAAGGTGCTGCATTAGGGAGCAGTACCTGCTGGCTGGGAAGGACAGAGGTCTCACCTGCTTCCCAACACATCCCGGTGTGGATGAGGATCCGGGGGCAGGTCTCCCTTTTTTCCCTCTTCATCCAGGCACAGGCACATGCAGTGGCAAATCAGCAAATTCACACGGCAGATAAATTTATTGGGAAAAAATCCAAAGCACCAGGAGCAGAATGAGGATAAATGTACTGGGGTGGGAAGGGGCTCTGCCTGTGCTCCTGGCCCTGGTTAGGGGGTCACAGCCAGAGCACAAAGAGAATTTGGATGATCCTCTCCAGGACAGGGGGTGACTTTTGGGGATGGGCCTGTGCAGGGCCAGGAGTTGGACTGGATGGTCCCTGTGGGTCCTTCCAGCTCAGCATATCCTGGGATTCTGTGACTCTGTGACATGGGGTGCCCTGACCATCCTCCCCACACTTCCCCCCACTGCAGCTCCTGCACAATCCATGGATAAAACAGGCAGCCCTGTGGGATTAAACCCTCATCCAGCCCAGCATCAATCCCAGGGGCTGCAGCCACAACCCCTCCCCAGGCTCTGCTGCAAACACAATGGAATTTGGTTCTCCTCCCACATCGGGATGAATGAACCCCAGGCTGCTCCCACAAGAGGTGGCACTCGCTGTGTCGATCCCAAAAGCAGCTGCTCCCCCGGGATCATGGAGCTCCTGGACAACGGGACAATGTTATCCAGGGGCTGGAGGAGGGGACCAGGAGTGGGATGAGGGGGGAACTGTGGAATCTCTGTGCCTCTCCAGGATGCTGCACACTGGAGCATCCCTCCAGTGGCCCTTTAAGCCAGATTGAAAGATGCTCTGCACTGCCAGGCTGACAAAAAAGCAGCATTAGCCGAGCTGTGAAACTGGCTCTGGATGTTTAATGTCTCTCAATGGCTGGGGTGGGATAGCACGGCACCAACTGAAAGTCAAGCAGCTGAATCCTTGTGCACTGCTTTGAAAAATTAGGGGCATTTATAATGTCTAATATGTTGCAAGCCAGGATGATTTAACAGATGGTTTAAAAAGAAAATCAGCATGTCAGGCAAGGCCCGTTGTGTTGCTCTCTGTAGGTTTCTATAGAAGGGGAGAGTGATAAAAAATGTTTTTCTTCTCTATTTCAATACTGAGAGATGTTAAAACTCGAAACCTTGGGGGAAATGGCTTAATTACCCTCGTGGTGTCAGTGGTCCAGAGCAGTGGGAAATTTCAATTCCCTGCAGAAAGGGGTCAAATAAGGAACAACCAGGACACTTTTTAAACTCTTGTTAAGGCCTCATAACCTTTAATGAATAATTTTCAGTAGCACGGCCAAGCCAACCTCACACAAAAGGCATATTTACCTCTTGGTGGCTTTGCCTTAATTCTGAGCACAAAGAGAAAAATATAAACAATATATTTGCCTCCAAGCAGAGAGAATACTTGATGGGAAATTTGGAGTTTTAAATGCCTGTGTTTCCATTAGACATTGATTTATAATTCCTGTAGAATTTTAAATTTAATGTCCAAAACCAAGTTAACTTTTCTTATATAAGTATGGTAAGCAGGGATATCCACATACCATGCATTCAACAATTACACAGTATTTTTATTTTAGAAAGAAGAGTTAATATTTAAAGTTGCCCTTTAATACTCATTTGGAAGCACTGATTGAATAATAAGCCAAGCAGCTCAGTGTATCACATCTCTATTAAATTCTCTTGCCTTTTTTAAGATTAAAAAAAAAACTTTTTTCTTCCTCTAAATGCAAATCTTTCTGTGTAACACTGTGCCTAATCTACTACAACTAATTAATCTGTTTGAGCTGATGAAATGTTACCTCTGCATTTTTTGTTCCTTGTATACAATTATTGTAACAGTGGTGAATAAATCAATATTCCCAATCCAACTGTAAAAAACAATCAAGAAAAGCAGTGCTTCTCAGGGAAAAAACACCAAATAATATTTATTAACTCTGTCTCAATCCACAGCAGAGCCTAATACCATTCAAGCATTTTCTGCAAGTGTAATAAGCAAACTCAAATACATGATGAAAGTGGCACATGCCAATAATTTCACCATTTTACACTGCAGAGTAATTGAAGGATTTAATGAGAAACAAACCAATAAAAATAAATAGACCATGCGAGAGGAGGAGAAACTGATCTAAAATGGAAGTTGCTCCATTGTGAGTTTTAGGGGGGTTTTTTTGCATGGTTTGACTGGGGGGAAAAAAATGGTGTTGGGACGATTGACTCTTTATTTCTACTTATTTTCCATTTTGCAGTTTGATTTCTAAAGAGGAAAAAAGCCACTTGTTCTATGTAGATTCGATTCTGCATCAAGATGCTCTTCCTTTGCTGCCACTTCCCACAGAGCTGTAATTTTCCCTCTGAATTCTATGATGAATTGTATCTTTCTGCCTGAAGTTAGAGACTGTTTCTGTTGTATTGGTATTTATAAATAACTCGGAGCAGCCCAGCCTTTTAAATAATGGCACTGAGTCCTTCTGCTTTTAGAAATGTCCATAAATCACCGTCCTCCTGAAAGGAATTCTGATTACCAACAAACTCCTTTGTCTCAGCAGGGCCCCTAAATTTGGGCTGTGTACAAATGTCTCACTGAGCGATGCCACCAATCCCTGCAGCCACACAGGGCAGGGACAGCCTTGGACACAGGGAATATTTTGGCTTTACATCTTCTTGATGTACATTTTGGAAGACCCCCGAGCTGGATCAAGCTTTCAATTCACCTGACCCAGCCCAATCTTGCAAACAGCTTATTTTTTACCTTGAAAAACAAGCTTAAAATGAAGAATTTTGACCTGTATTTAAGCCCCCCTGACAAAGCTGGTGCCACAGGGGTGGGAGAACCATTCCCTAACAGGATTTTAGTAGGGGACAAGATGCTCCCAACCAAGCCTTGGGTGAGGAGGGTTTCAGATTCAAAAATAATACCCCTAAATCCTTGAGGAATGAAGGGAAACACGGGGTTGGTTTGTAAAGACCAACGAGTGAATTGTTTGTGACTTGTTGTCCCTGTTTGAAATATAGCCATATAAAATCTGTGTGCATTTTTGGAAGAGAGGTAAATTCCTGGGAAATGTGGGCCAGAACAGGCTCCTCACTTGCTGAGAGCCTGAGCCAGGCAAAGCCCAGCCTGCTCAAGCTGTACACTGAGAGCAATCACTCTAAATATTGAGCACTGTACACCTGGTAAAAGAAACAATAAAACATAATCTCATCTCTAAAGGGGATTATTTTCAGCTGCGTTGTTTTGATGTTTTTTCCTTGTATGCACAATTGAAAACACTGACTTGTAATAAGTTATTGCTTTGTGTGGTGCTTTGGGAAAGAGGGAGAGGGCAGGTTCAAAGACCAAGTGCAGGGAGGGCTCTCCCTGGACAGCTCAGGGCCAATCTCAGTGTACAGGTCAGAGACCCTTTTATAAAATCTTTGAAGTGCTTTCTTGAAGAGTATTGACTGCCAAAGCCTTTTATTTCATATCAAGTTCAAATGTACTGTCTTTATGAGCATAATGCAGGAATCAATGAATTAGGACATTCAGATTATTTAGATGGAGCCTGAGAGTGTGCAGAATTCACTGAGGCATCATTCAAACCATGGATATTGTATCCCATGGATATTGTATCCCACTCTGCTGTTCACCAGACAAGCATTTTGCAAAATAGGGTCTACTAATAAAATATTTTCTATATCTCTGCTTGTCAAGGTGACAAGTTTTGCCTACACAATGCAACAGGAAGGGTGGTTTTCTCTGTGGTTACAGGGGCTGGAAGAGTTAGAAATCCCATTTTCTTCTGTCTTCACACCAGCAAACATAAATAATAATGATAATAATAATAATCATTATTATTCTATTATAATACAATTGAAGTGCCCTATTGAAGAGTATTGACTGTCCAAAGTCTTTTATTTCACAGCAAGTTCAAGTGTAATGTCTTTATGAGCATAATGCACAAATCAATTAATTAGGACATTCAGATTATTATTATTATTATTATTATTATTATTATTATTATTTCTCCTGTGTTGCCTAAATGGAATTTTTTTTATTACNTTATTATTATTATTATTATTTCAGTACACGGACTCTTTTTTATCCTGTTCTTACAGAGCCCATAAAAAAATCCTCCCACCCCATAAATTTGACAGTATCTCCTGCAGCAAATTTACTTACTTCCACGAGTTTAGTCTGTGTTACTTTGCTTAGAAGCACCAGGAGATAGTGAATAGAAATTTCATTTTTCTATTTTCAATATTCCTTTCCTCTTACTTCTGCCTCCAGGACACCATGTCTCCACAAGCACTCATCCCAGCTCCCATCTCACATCCCAAAAACTGGGAATGCTGTGCTGCTCCCCAACCTCCATCCCCTCAGCCTGAACTTTTTTTCCCATTTTCATGTCATCCTTCCCATGTGGTCACAGACTCTGCAGCTGCCACAAGGGCCAGAAGCAAAATTCCACCTCAAAACTCCCTGATTTTGGACATTCAGGGCACAACCAAACTGTTTAGAAAAGATGGATTATGGAAGCAGAAATTATTACGGTACAGCACAAGGTCAGTTGTGCTTTCGGTGCCAACAAGTTATAAAGGTCTCACATTTTTGGCAGGAACACTTTACTAATAAAACACAAACCACCGTGTCAGGAGCTTGAATGTTTTTGCAGGGTTTTAATGGACTTTGCTTGAGGACCAGCCTGGTATCCATGGGTTTGCTCCTTGTGCTAAGTGTTTATTTTTCACCCTCCCAATGGGGGGAAAAAAAGAACTGAAATTGCTCTTATGTCAAATCCGTGGATGCAGAAACGTGTGAGACACAAGAATTGGGTATTTTTCTCACTCCCACCATGACTTCTGGCAGGCAGAGGGTGGCACAGAGAGCCTGGCACACCTTGGCACTGCACTTCTCAGTTCTGGCATCCTCAGCCTTGCTTTCCCTTTTTTCCCCACTGGTTTCCACAGAGCCCAGACTGGGGAATGGCAAATCCCCACCACAGGCTCCAACCTTTCCAACACAGAGAGGAAAATTGATTTTTTTTTGGTGCAAAACCCCTGGAAAACTTGTCCCAGGAACCAGGGGGATAGGGACACCATATTCCTGAGAAAAGAGGGAGCTGTGCTTCCCATAATCATATTTCTTGAGCAGGGAGGTGGAACCAGATGACCCACTGTGGCCCCTTCCCATTCCCATTCTGAAATTCTGGGATTCTCCATTCTTTGGCAGACAAAATTTAATGCATATGTACATGGAAACTAGGAATATTTCCCATATCCATGAATGTGCCATAGGTTCTGCAACTGCCACTCGAGATAAAACACATCCAAGAGCAAAACCCTGGCCAAGGATCCACCAGGACAGAAGAATTAATGACAGTGGTGACATGAGGTCCAATGCCACTCAGAAATACTTTCAGGCATGTTATAAAATGTCCTTATCATGGTCCAGCAAAGACATTAGCAGGAAAGTCAAAGCAGCAAACAAAAGGCATTGAAATCCAGTTAATTCCAGCATTTTTTTATTAATTCTGGTATAACTGGAGCACTTCCCCACCATTTCAGAGCCCTGGTCACAAATATTTCAGGGTTGGTAAGGACTGGACTCAGCTCATCACTAATTAAACAAGTCATTCCCAAAGAGCTGGGGGAAATGTCTGTGAGCAGAGCAGCTCCTCCAGAAAGGGGGAGATTTCAGGGAAAAACTGGCTCAAAGCACCAAAGCCACTTCTATTTCAGCTCACCTCTCACCTTCTCCCATGGGACACAACCCAGCCCTTTCCTGAGCACCCACCAACACCCCTCACACCCCAGAAAGCCTCAAAGCCACCAAATCTGGGTCCAAAAATAGGAATTTCTGTGAGGAGACCATCAAAATCCACAGGAAACCCCTTGTGCTTCCCCAGCACTGGATGCAGGTTCCAGCAGGTTTCCCAAACTCCGATTTCCCAAACCAGAGGGATCTGGCAGAGCACTTCAGGAATGTTACACATTTGTTATCCTACAATCCACCCTGTGATCATGTTGCCAGTTTATATTTTGGTTCCACAAGGTGTATTTTTATTGTGAGGCTCCAACGGAAAATTTATGGAGTTTTCAGGTTGTCTGTAGAAATAAATATAAAGAATATTAGAATATTCACACCGTGGAAGTTCACACCATGTCCCAGCCTGGTGTTTGCATGTTTTTTTATCAATGGAAATTAGAAGGGAGATATTTCCACTGCCATAGCTGTCAGCCAATCCATGTAAATTCCTGCAATTAGGAGGAAAAAAAAAAGAAGTGTCCCGTCATTACCAAGCAGAATTTCATTTCTGGCCTCCACTGCATCCTCATATAAAGCTTTCTCAAGGATGCCAGGACAAATAAGTTGTGCTGTATCTCTGGAATGCTCATTTTCCAGTCATTCCAGGGAAGATTGGCGGGTACATCGAGTGGTTCCAGTGTAATTAGTCTTTTTTAATGAAATGGACCCTGGATATCTTCCACTGCGGAGCTTCAATAATAGAATTTAAGTGAAAGTAATTTCAAAGTGCAACAGTAGTTTACATATTAGTTTTGTATAAAGCCAAAAAAAAACCCCCCGCTCTGCTGTTCCAGGTTAAATGCAATTAACATCCAGGCCTTCTGCAGGACTCCTGGGAGGGAATGATTGCTTTGGCAGGTTATTTCTCAGATTTTGATAAAAAAAGAAAAAGAAACCTCCCCATTATTTTCTCTACACACCCTCACTAAAAATATCTCAGCCTTCTCCAAATTGAAGACCTCAAAGCAACTTAGTAGAACACAGATAGAACTCCTGAATTTGTGCTAATTAATTGTGCTCAGAAGCACTGTTACCACGTGAGCTGCTGCCTGTAGAATATTGCAGAGAAATAACATTTTGCAAGTCCAAGTAGATGGCAATTCCTTTCTAATTAGCATTCACTGGGTGAGGAATGGACAGTTTTCAGTTTGGTTTTGGGAAAACACAGGATCCAGAACCCTGACGTGGGAACAAACACTGTAGTAATAACAGAAAAACATATTCATTACATTCCCTTTTTTTCATACAGCTGTATCTTATATCCAAAGAAAACTGTGGTTTTATGAGAAATGCAGAAAGAATTATTACAGAATTTTGCAAGGCTGTTCAAACCTAACAGGAAGGATTTTTTTTTTACTTTATTATTATTGTCTTTCTTTGTCCCTGGTAAGCACATTTTTTAAAAAAAACAATTTATTTTCTCATTTGAAAAGTCAAATCTTTCACTCCCAATTGTTTCTACACATTCTATGGTTATCTAGGAATAAAATCTAACCCTCATAGCATCTATGAGCTGGTTTGATGGGGTCTTATTGCAAAGGACCTCCCAGAAAGTTGCTCGTTCTTAGTTGCACAGGAATGCTTAGATCAAATCCCACTATTTTAATGTTTCTATGGGGGGAAAAAACAGATGCAATTTAGGCCAAACAAAACATTCTGGCTGGTCTAGGTTGTTTTTATTGCTTTCAGACACTTTCTGCAATGTAGATGGTCCTTCACAGGCTGTTAAACACAACCTCTGGCTCGGGAAGTCCCTGAGATGCAGATTTCTGGAGAAGGGAAAAGAGACAAGGAAAATCTCTCTGTGTGTCTCCCCTTCGCTGTATCCATAGAATCCCAGCATGGTTTGGGTGGGAAGGGACCTTAAAATCATCCAGTGCCATGGGCAGGGACACCTTCCACCATCCCAGGTTGCTCCAAGCCCCATCCTGGCCTCGGACACTTCCAGGGATTCATCCTGATCCCCCAACAATCAGCCTGGAATTGGGCCAGGTGAATTATTAATACAGCCCACAACTGTTCCTTCAGTACAACCAGAGCATTTCACCTTTAGCAAATTGCAGCATAATCATGTTTAAAACCTACTAAAGTTAATCGAAATATTCTCATTGACTTCCCTGAGCTTGGGACTCTCTCAGATGTGTCTTTTCACCTTGACCTTCATTCAACGTCAAAAATTTAGATTTCTGGTGAAAGTTAGTCATCTAAAACATAAAGAGAAGTCGATAATTCCACAGGACAATTAATTTCATCTTTAAAGAAGTGGCTAAAATATCCTCTCTCCCTCATCAACGACAGAAATATCTTGGATGTGAAGCCTAAAATAGACACCCAGCTCTTGGAAGGCTGGGATAAATGAGCTGGCTCTCATCCCTAGTGACACAGAGGAGGGTAGGAATGACAAAGTGAGCTTTGTCAGCCCAAAAATAAAAGGAATATATACCAAAAAGCAGAAACAAGGTACATACAGACCAGAAAAGAGCAGATTAGAAACATCCAATGCAGCACTTGTGTTTGGAGTGGTTTTAAGTGCAGCCTAAGTTATTCCAGGCCTCCAGATTACTTTATCCTTGTTTTTGGAAGACCTGGGATGTTGGATTTCTTTACCTTTTCGTGCCTGGGCAGCAGGACAGGGATAGGTGTGACCTTCACTCTGGACATTGTCACCACAAAGGCGGTTCCCACGTTCTGCTGTTCTCATCCAAAGCCTCCTTATTGCCACCAGCCATCTCAATCTGCTGATTTTCCTCAGGAAACACAATTCTTAGGATTGTTTATTTTGCTGTTATGAGTGTGTTTTGCTACAAGAAATTACACTTAATTATGTTATAATATTTTCTGAACTGTTAACGTTAATATTAATGTGTTGAAAATGATTTTTACTTAATTTTTACTGGGTGTTCTTGTATAATTGATAGGGAATTTGTTATTAAATCTTTTATTTGACTGATTACTTAATCATTCCCACATGGTTATCGAAGACAATCTTACATATAATTAATTTCACTAATAGAGACTCCCCATGTTTTCCTTCCTAGGCCAATGTCTGCATGGTTATCATGTAATTTAAGGCTTTCCTGGGGCAGCTTTAAATTATGCACGTATTTGTATTAATTATATATGGCCAGATCCTGCTACCTTGTGTGTAATGGAGAACACCTCCCTCTGTAAGAAGCTCCTCTGAAATCAGTGGAGCTCTTGCCATGGGATCCTTGGTGGAAAACGAGGGCAAAGCTGAAAAGGGAAAGAATTGGAAGTTTGGAACGTTCATTGAGGCCTCCCCAGGTACATCCTGTCCTGCCTTTTCATCAGGGCTAATCCAAACACACGGATTCATCCCCTGCACCACTATTTTGGGATCAAAAATACGACAGGGAAGTTCCTCTTCCACGTATGAAATGCAAAGAAACAGGGCAAAGAGGCAGCAAGAAAGGACCATGTGTGCAAATAGGGAGCAAATGATCCTCAATGTCACAAGGAAACACGGAGTTATCCATCAGGTGATGTGCCAAATCCATGACAGGATGCTCAGCAAAGCACCTGATGCCACTTATTGACTGCCAGTGACAAATTGGTTTTGCATTCTGCATGTTTTCCCCCAGACTGGAGCACAGAGGCAGTTGCAGCACTGACTGCACTGGACAGGGAAGATGGGAAGAGCACGTGAGAGGCAAATCCTGAGGAATGAGGACAAGCAGCGTTGCCCTGCCCAGCTGGAATTTGCATTCTGGTCACAGCAGAGGCTCTGCAAAACCTCAGACCTCCACCAAGGCCAGGAATCCACGAGTGGTTCAACAATGAGACATGATATTTGCTGATGTCCATTTAAAGGACTTGTTGAAATTCTTCCTCCTAAAAACTCTCTCGGTAAAATTCATTCTTGGGGTTCATGACACATTCTTGTTCCTCCTAGGAACTGGCTCTGGTCAACTTGTCCAAGTGATTGAGTTCCTGAAACCCAGACTAACTTTAAACAGGAATATAAAGCCATGCACAGGGATATAAAGTCCTTCTCCTGCCTTCCATCCTCCTTCCCAAATCTTCTCATCCAACATGTGGGAAGTTGTAGCAATGTGGGGATTGGTGTCTTCTCCCAAGTAACAAGTGACAGAACAAAGGGAAATGGCCTCAAGATGTGCCAGGTGAGGTTTATATGGAAGATTAGGAAAAACCTTCCTGGAATCTTCATGGAAAGGGTTGTCCAGCCCTGATACAGCCGCTCAGGACAGGGATGGAGTCCAAATTCCTGGAGGGATTTAAAAGCTCTGTGCATGTGGCACTTGGGGAGATGGGTTAGTGGTGGCCTTGGCAGTGCTGGGGGAACCTGGTGATCTCAGAGGGCTTTTCCAACCCAAATATTTCTATCCAAACATGGTCGGGGGGAGCAAAACCCCAGCTCCTGGACCCAACTCCCTCTTCTCACTGAATCCAATGGGATGGGGCACAGAGCTCAAGCTGAGCTTGAACCCAACCCTTTGCAGCATCAGTGCCACTGCAGGAACTTTTAAAATCATTTATTCAGGGGGAGATGAGTGGAGCACGAGCTGCATACAAAGGAGTGGCCACAAAAAGTTCATTTAAAGCAGAGACTCTTCCTAGCTAACATTTTAAGCTGCCCTCAAGCAATTCTCTGCCATGCAGCAGTATTTCTGAAAAAAAAAAGAGGTCTTATGAACCCAACTCTGCACAAAATTTCCCAAACAAGCAGGGACAGTGAAGGGATGAAACGTTTTATTCCCCAGGGATTGCAATGTGAGAGGGCAGTTTAGCTGTTAAATTTAAAAAATAAAAACCATCACCAGCTGAAAGCCTATGTGGTGTTTTCAGTGTTTTGCTATTTTGATTAATTTAGGGGATTCCAGTGGGCAGAGATTTTTGAAGTTAAGGCCTGGGAGAGTCTCTTTCTCCCAATTACTCAAATCTTAAACCTACCAAGGCAGCATCGTGCCCCCTCCACCCAGCCCACCATTAATGTGGGCAATAACCACTATTTCTCCCCACACACTATTTAAATTCTAAGACACTGACAAACTATAACTCACAGAGAACCATTTTAAATTATTATTATTCAATGGCTTGTAAACTGTATCTCATCATTAAACAGAATAATAAATAAAAATCATGACCAGCCTTCAAGCCAGCAATGTAGAGATCATACTTTCCTACTGGTTTACATTTTACTTTAATTAAAGGAACACCCATCTTTTAATTGTTAAGTTTAAGAAACAGTGTTTGGGGGTAGGAACTGCTGGAAAACCCTTATCCTGCAGTGTCTCTGCTGCCATACACACCAAGATATAGGTGGTTGAAGAAAAATATAACACCCCACAGATACTTTCAACCACTTGCTTGGGGCTACACATCCCCAGATGAAAGGCAGGAGCACCATGGAAGAAACAAGGAATTTGATGGCTGGGCTGTTTGAAGGGAGGAGGAGGAGGAAGGGTTAAAGGCAGTGGGGTGGACAGGGAAGCAGCACTCCCAGCCCAGCCCTGCCTTGCCCATGGTCATCCACATCGTGTAATTCCATTAAGGTGCGAGATTCCAAGGCAGAATTAGCTGTTGCCTACGCAGAATTATGTTAAACATGGCCCAGACTGAAAATCAATATTCTGCTTAAGTAACTGGCCCTCCAGTAATTTAATGAAGCTAAATTGCATTACACGGAGGTAAGGTGGTGGGGGACCATTTTGTCTCAAACCTTCCATTATACAGTGACTGTACAGCTGTGTGCCTAAAGAGAAATTAAACATATACACTCATTCCTTCTTGAAGTTGGAACAGTGTTTTTTACACTGGATTACTTGTCTCCTTCCTTAATTTAAAACTACAGTAAATAATTTGCAGCCATATAATTAGGAAGGAGCCACAGTCTCATAATAAGGGGGAAAAAATTGCTACCAGAGTATTAAAGGATTTTTTTCACTTGGCGAGAAAAAAATGAAAAAGGACATTAAATGTTAGATCTGTATTAAAAATGTAATTCTAAAGGGTTTAAATCTATGACATGTCTACACTGAATTAATTAAATTCATGATCTGATCAAGGACTGAAAAGCTACCTTGGAGCTATCTCTTAAAAATGCTATGTATGTACATGTCAAAATAGGAATTAAAAAAAAAGCAGACCTTTGATTTATTGGCAATTCATGCATGCATTATTGTGCTTTCTTGCCTTGTAGTAGGAGGGAAGTCAAAGTTTTATAAAGCACCTGAAACCTTCTCCACACGGCTCTTTATTAAAGGAACTTTCCTGCCAAACGACCCAAACTCGGAGCCATCTGCTCTGAATGTGATCGTGGTGACATCCACGACGACTTAACTCGTGTTAAAGCTGATTGACAAGAACAAAGAGGGTACAATTACATTATGCAGCACTTGTACTGCACCCTCTTTTATTTATTATTCAGCTACAAAACTTCAACTGGAAGAAACACTTCAGAGTTTTGCGTGTCGGGGAGACGGAATTAAATTGACAATAATTCTGTGCTGTGCAGTATGAAGTTATGCTGATTAGAGATTACTTCCCCCTAAATCATTTGTCACATTGCCTTATATAAGGGTAAAACAGACTTCAACCATGTGTAGCTGCAGTGGGATCTTTGGGGAAAAGCAGGCAGCAGAGGATGTATTGTTTAAAGGGAAAAGAAGTGATTTGAATGCTCAATCGTTATTTTTCCTGCCTGTCCGACCACTAGAATTTTCTTTCTGTACTTAAAAGGCAGTTAAACAAATGAAATTTATTTATGCCACATCTAAAGTAAAAAGAGAGGCATTTAAAAGCACCTTAGAGGAGTTAAACTGAGCACTGTTTAACACCTTAGAGGGCGTCCCCAGCCTGGAAAAGATGTGCCAAAGTGAGCTGCAGGATGCAAAATTAGCAGGAAAAATGGCAACAGCAGCTCAGAACCATCAGGTCAGTCTGGGTCTTCACAGATGAACAAGAAACAGCACATCCCTCTCCAGCTTCTTTTTGGCACCGATTTGGGAACGCTGGTGTAAAGCCACTGGTACCTCTGGAGGTGTCGAGGTGCTCATTGCTCCAGTCTCACACTTTAATTAATACCAGATGCCATTGTCAGACAGGAGAAGCAATCAAATCTACACATTGGATTATTAAAATGAAATTCCATCGCTGTTGACGGGCCAGAATTTATGGAGAATGGACCAAAATCCCACAAACAAGGTGAGGGGAGTCAAGGGGTTCCCAGCTCTGTTTCCTCTTGGTGCTTCCAAGGCTGAGCTTTGCTGATATCTGGATATTCAGGTCCTGCACTGACATGGTCCTGTGCCAGCTGGACCTGGAAATGCCTCTTAGAAGCCAGGCAGGAGCAGGAGCATCTCCCTTCCTTCCCAGGAATGCTTAGTCTGGATCAGAACCACCACCATCACCTTCACCAAGACACAGTTCCAATGTAATCTCAGGCAGTGAGGGAAGGAGATGAAAAATTCAGTCTCTCTTTTACATGTTATCGATTGAAAAGGGAAAGACTTCCAAGAGAAATTATTTTTACACCCCTGAAAACCACCTGGCAGATCTATGTTTTGTCTCTTTTTGGCTCAGAAGATCTTTTACTCCCTTATTTCTTTTGGAATGGCAATTCAATAATGTGCGACTGAACATTTATTAATTACACCCCAGTTTAAAGTACTATTTTGAAGGGAATAACTGCTCTCAGAGATCCTGAAACACTTTTTGTTTGATTTCTGAGTGCATTGGAACTGAGATGTAGCTCTTCTCTTCCACAGTGAGTTCCTGGCTTGCACTTGAAACCAGGAATGGCAGGATTTTGCCCCCCCTCTTACCAGTAAAACATGAGTTTAAACACATATTCAACAAGGAAAACACGTCATGTATTTTATAATGCAAGGTCCTTCAGAGCAAATTATACAGCTTTTTTTTTCCTTAAGATGCACCTTTAGTTCAATGATATTTCCTTTGGGATTTTCATTAACATTCCATCAAAAAAAAAAAAAAGCCCTCTTTTTTCTGGTGAAATTCCTTGACTGATGAGTTTAGCGTTTTCCTCCTGCTCATATTTACATTTAGTGTTTTGATGATGTTAAATTCTACAAATGAGAACAGTTTTTAAGTGTTCCTTTCAACACTGCCTGCCTTTTCTGTTTGATTTCTCTTGCTGATGGTGTGTTGTCACTGCTGAATGCTGGAATTGTTGTTGAGCAGGCACAGCTGGATGAATTAAAGTCTCTCCAGTAACTCAAACCAGAAATGACTTCATCTCAAAACTTTCCATGTAGCACAGGTCAGAGCTCTGAGTAGGGACAAAAATAATGGGGTTACCAGAGAAGGAAAAAGTCAAAAGTACAAGTCAAAATACAGAAAGCAGTTTGGAGTCTCCTCGTGCAGCAATTTCCCTCTGTGTTACCAACAGGCTCTTTTACAGAGTGAAGCCCCGATGGAGACATTTGATAAGTAATTGTATTTTAAGTTCAAATAGAATATCTGCATGTGTGCAGATGCAAAGCCCTGTACACTTCTCTTATTAGCTATTAGCTTAAATTATCTGTTGGGTACCCTCATATATAACTAGTGTTGCCTAATGATATCATCTATTAATTTATTCAACGAAATTTGCCAAAAAAAAACCCCCAACAAATAAAAGCCTCGAACACAAACATTTCTTTCCCCTTCATTTCAGCTCATCACAAATAGTGAAGCATTTCAATGTGGCCAAGGCAGAGTTGTCAAAGTAACACCTTTAATTAACATAAAGCAATTTCTGAAGTCAGTATAAGGTGGGTGTGGTGTAATTAGAGGTGTCTGTGGTTCCTGCCCGGGGTCGGGGTGGGCAGAGGGGGCAGTGGGTGCCCTCACCCAGGACCTGCTCCTCCTCCTCCATCCACCACCTCCCCAGAAAACGCTCCTGCTTCACTTAATAAAATCTCTTGCCCTGCTGTGGCATCACAGGGAGTTGGAAAATCTCTTTTCCTATCAAAACATTTCATCCATTTCCTTCTTCCATCGTGATGGGAAAAGTCACCCTCTGCATTTTCGTGTCTGAAAGAGGGTGAAGTGGGAAAAACCCCTTTCTCAAGTTGTGTCAGGGCAGGGGGCGGTTGGAGCTCAGGATCCAGGGAATGGCTGGAGTTGTGTCAGGGCAGGGGGGGGGTGGAGCTCAGGGTCCCGGGGAGGGCTGGGGGTGG
>WEIV01015188.1:197196-207196 GCA_013390005.1 Calyptomena viridis
ACAGCACCGGGTTCTGCTTTGCCCACAGGGTGGGTGGGCACTGCCCAGGCTCCCCAGGGCAGTGGGCACAGCCCCAAGGCTGCCAGAGCTCCAGGAGGGCTGGGATGATCCTCTGGGACAGGGGGGACTCTTGGGGATGGGGCTGTGCAGGGATAAGAGTTGGATTGATTATCTTTGTGAGTCCCTTCCAGCTCAGCACATCCTAGGATTCTATTCTGTGATATGCACATCCTCAGGTGCCCTTTCTGGATTTTCCTGCTGAGTATTCCTTCCTCTCTAATGTCCTTGAGGAATGAGATGAAATCTCCCATCAGTGGCCATCATGCCAAAATGAATCTTGGAACCACAGAATCATGGAATGGTTTGGGTTAGAAGGGACATTAAATTCCATCCCATTCCACTCCCTGCCATGGGCAGGGACACCTTCCACTATCCCAGGCTGCTCCAAGCCTTGTCCAACGTGGCCTTGGACATGTCCAGGGATGGACAATCCAGCATCTCTGGGCAACCTATTCCAATGCCTCACTCACCTTTATGGTATTAAGTCTTTTTTCTTATTTTAAGGCTTTTCCTTAAATACAAGTAAAAGGGTTTGTGTTTCCTGTAATTTCTGTTTCTGCCCTGACCTCTTGAGCCTGTGCTGGGCTGATTGTGGTTGTTTCAAGCTTCATATCCACAAGAATCTCCAGAATTTCTCCATCCCTAACTAGACCTGATACAACACAAGCCTGACATCAGATGTGTTTAAAAACAAAGGCTCAAAAATCTTTCAATACATCCATGTTTGAGGGCCTCTAAAACTCAATGTTCTGTGCTGAAATCAATTCAGTGTCAATAGCCAGGAATTCCTGGAGCTAAAATTGGGATCTGCTTTTGACCATTGCAATTCTGAAAAATCAGCACCATGTAAATACATAGAGGATGAACCTGAGACTTTGAGTTGCTTTTTAATGGTGAGTTAAAACATTCAATAGTGAGAAAGTTCACTGGTGCAATGTTAAACCCCTGGTCATGCAGGGTCATGTGGTATTTTGCATTTTCCCTGTTATACTTTTCTGTATTTCAGGGGATTTGCATTAAATTTCCATGTTCACAAAATGTAGGAACTGGGACATTACATCCTCAGCCTCACAGAAGTGGTAATTTTGTGGAGNGCTGGGACGTTACATCCTCAGCCTCACAAAAGCTCACACAGAAGTGGTAATTTTGTGGAGAATATTCAAAGTATAAACACAGAATAACATTCACATGTGCAGGAAAATCTATGAAATCCCCACCAACAGTCCAAAGGGAAACTTCCATGGGGGATGCAGGTGGGCTCAGCTGCACCCACCAAAGTCCTCCTGGTCCCACCAGTGCTCTGCTCCCACCTCCTTCAAGGTCCCACCCCAGCTCTCAGAAGACCCTGCACCACCTGAATAGGCTCCAAGCCAAGGAAACAATGGGATTTCTTGTGGGAAATTTGGCTGCAATGGAGGAAGAGGGTCCATCTGCCTATGGAGTTGTTCCCATCCTGCCTCCAGATGCTCAGCTCTTCATCCCAAAGTACTCATTGCTTTGAATTCAAGGAATTGAGGAACAAGCTGAACTTTTAGGAATTCAGAGTCGCCATGGCTTTGTCACCGGCCGTGAACCATTGAGGAAATAGCATTGCCACCTCCTGCCCTCCTTGCAGGGACACTGGCACCCCATGTTCCACCAGCCCATCCTTCCCTCTCCATCCCTCCTGCACATGCCATTGGCACAGCCCTCCCTTCCAGAGCGTGCCACAGCCCTGCTCACCTCCCACTTTACTGGCCCCTCTGGCTTTCAAACACAGACCAAATTCCTGTTTGAACCCTTCCCAGATCACCCATTATTTTTAGGGCTGGTGGGGGATTTACACGTGATTGCACATTTCTGTCCTACCTTTCTGCTTGCAGAGGCCAGACCTGGTTCCCTCCACGTTCCACTGGTGTTCAGCAGGTTTTCTTCCTTTCCTCTATTGTTTTTAGTCTTTTCTGTGATCCTTGAAGCCAATTTTAGGGAAAAATTGAAAGTGCAACATGATTTTATTTACACAGCAAACACACTCCAGCACCCCAAGCCTCCCCCTCTGATCCCACTGGGTGTGTCTTGGTGTGCTCCTGATTTTGGGGGTGTCTGTGGGACCAACAGTGAGTTTTGCCCTTGTCAATCTGAGAAATATGTGATTTGAAGTTTACACTGAGATTCCCCCTTTCAGAGGCCTCAACAGTTCCAGTGAACGTTATTTTTTAATTTCAGGAGCTCTTTGTTATTTAGTCTCTGCCATACCCACCCTGCTCTGGCCTTGGACACTTCCAGGGATGGGGCAGCCACAGCTTCTCTGGGCACCCTGTGCCAGGGCCTAATATCCCAACTAAATCTCCTTAATATCCCATCTAAAATTACCCTCTATCAGTGTAAAGCCATTCCCTCTTATCTTACCACTAGGATTGATTATGGTGCTCTCCAAGCTGCAGCTTGGGCAACATAAAAAAAAATCCACATATTCCAAAAAGAACTTTTGGAACAGCATTCCAGCCATGGATCTTCTGTTGGAAAGACATATTCCCTGCTTAACCTCAAATTGTGGAATATATACCATTGTCACACGTGCCAAAAGTTTCGACTCACTTTTGTGGAGCAGCTGCTTAGAGAAAGGACATGAAGGACCAAATCCTCCATTCCTTCTGTGTTCCAAATATTTAATGAAGGTGAATTTTAGCCCTGCAAGGTTTGTGAGATCCCAGTCTCTGCAGCTACGACTCTCCTGGTATTTCCACTTAAAAATGTTATTTTCAAGGCACCATAATTGTATGTAAAGTTTTTCTTGGATCTGAAAGACAAAAAGCCCTAACAAGTCAAAGGCTCAGCCTGGGAGAAACAATTGATGTGCATACAGATGGAAAGACATCTTCAGAAGGGAAATCTGAGGCCTTGATACTGTTTTCATTCTTAGCTGAAATTGCTTTGGTTTTGAACTCACATTTTATCAACTGCAGAATTCACTTCAGTGCAAATCTCCTTGATTTCAGCCACGCTTTATTCCAGGGATAAACGTGATTTCATTATTCTATTACAAAATACATTAAAAATAAAACCTAAGTGACAACTTTATCACTGAAGATGGGATTCATTACATATGTGTAAGGGGGATATTTTTTTTGTTCAGGAGGGGTTTAATTTGGATTTCTAGCATATAGCCATGCACATATACTGCAGCCAAGCAAGCTATAGCCTGTCATTTCAATAAAACATGTATGAAAGCATCCCTAAGCACCTCCTGACATGTCAGGAATATATGGTGTAAGAGTGTGTCCATGTCAGCAGTGACAAGCTGAACCTTAATGGCTCTAAAACAGTCTTTATGGTTTACTGTACCTGTAATCCATTTTATAATGAGTGCTCAACTAGATACAACAGTTCTGTGAGTTTCCTCTGCCTTTTAACTCACCCCAAGGTGCCAAAATGAGGGAAAAAACTCCAAATTGTGGGTGATCCTTCCAGAGGAGCGTTATGTGCTGAAATACTTATGCATGACAGATAAATTAAGAATAAGGCTTTACTCTAATCCTTAAGTTTCCTTCTGTGGATTTTAAGAGAGACCAGAACTGATATTTTACTGTGGTTTTGGGGGAAGGTTTATATTTTATCAGACTGGCATTGCTTTGGACTTAGAAAATGCAGGAAAGAGGTGCTGTAAGCCTGTGATAGACAGCATTTCCTACCATGATTTCACCCCAGTCCTGCACTCTTTATCCATGGAAAATAGGAGCAAGGAACAGGGAAGTTGTGACCAAGGTGTAGCAGCACTTGGAGCACCTTATTTGCATCAGTATCTTGGCATTGGAACACAGAGCTCTTTGCACATATAGAAACATGGAGTGGTTGGATTGGAAGGGGCCTTAAGGACCATCCCATTCCACCCCCTGCCATGGGCAGGGACACCTCCCACTATCCCAGGTGGCTCCAACCTGGCCTTGGACACTTCCAGGGATGGGGCAGCCACAGCTTCTCTGGGCAACATGAGTTGAACAAGCTTTTCCTCTTTGTAGAACCCGTAAGACACCACCCATTTAAAAGAAAGGCAAAAAAGGGTTCAGATTTCCAGGGAAATGAGGCTTTGACATTGCAATGTGGAATTGTAAAAATCCAGTCCCTGGGATGTTTTTCTGCTGAATTTCCAACCCTCAGAAGAACAAAGTGTGGGGAACCTCTGCAAGGGCTGTGGAGAGGCACCAGGAGTCCAAGGAGCTCAGGAGGGAATTGATGTCTCCTCCACCTCATGGAGAGGCCAGAAACACAACCACACTTCACAACAAACAAGGTTTGGGGGGTTTTCTTAAGACAAATCTGTGTTTTGAGTCCTTTTGTCTCTTAAATAATAATAATGATGTTGATGAGGATGATAAGAAGAAGAACAAGAGGAAAAAAGGAAGAAGAGGAAGAAGCAGCAATAAATCTCTGTCTCGGAGGCCACAGCTCTGACATAAACTGGTTTCTCAGTCCAGACCACGCTGAAGAGACCCTGAGGAAATGCATCTCTCCCGGTTTTCCCACTTTCCATCCTCGGGGACCCGGGTGACCCTCCCTGCACACCACATCGGTGCCTCTCCTCCATCATGCTCAGAGCACCCAGAAAGCAACCCCAGCTCCTCCCAGGGACACCCCTGGGCCTTGGTGACCCCAGGGGACACCCCATCCTCCCCCAGAGAAGGAGGCTGAGCATCCCTCCCTCGGGCAGCAGGGCCTGGGTGCCACGGGCTGGGTGCCCCGGGGTGCCAGGGGCTTGGCAGCGCCCAAGGGGGAGAAGGGAGGGAGCAAATAGAAACAGCCACTTAACATCTATTTAGAGCCTGGGAGCATTTGTGAAAGCCATCCCCATTACTGTTGAAAAGATGCAAATTTGGTGAAATAATCAGCTGTATGGCTGCAGGCTGTTTCTCAAGTACCCTGATTCCTTACAGGAGGGAAGGTATTAGTGTAAGACACACAGCAAGGCCAAGTTCATGTTGCTCAGAGGTAGCCCCGAACCAAACTCCACCAAGTGCTATAAAACAAGATTTGTTATCCTGGGAAGCATTGACAGTTCATCCAATAAAGCCCCAAAAAACAGAACCCTTAAGGCTGGTTGCAGGGGTGCAAAAAGCACCGCTCCCAGGCATGTCTGGCACAGGGAATACGTGGGGGATGCCCCACACAGCCCCTCGCCCGTCCCAACCCGGGCACCGGCAATTAAAGCCACTGCCTGGCATCCCCTTTCCATCAAAAATCCCTTTATATGTTTAAGGATCCGTTTATGTGCTGCAATAAAGAGCATAAAGCAATCCGCGCACAGGGCTTTGTGTTTAAAGCAGGGGAACAAGCGAGGAGGAGCTCTGCTTTAAAATCCTTGGAAAACAGCTAAATGCATGGTTTAATGCAAGGTGTAATCTACTTCATGACTCCAGGCTTCCCTCTTTGCCTCCTCCAGCTCCCTGCTTTATCGGGCTAAACTTTGGGAAAAAATAATGATGTATTTAAGAAAAGGATAAAATTTAACAGCCTTCTCCTGGTATTTATTATTTTAAATATTGTACTAAGAAGCTTAAAATGCTGCACTGTTTAAACAATATATTTAATTTCAGGGGTATCAAATATATTCTTAAACCACCAGTGTCTTCAAGGTGAGCCTTCAGTCAAGTACTTTAATCATTACAATTCCAGCTCTCCCTAAAATCAGTTTTACAGCCGATGACTTAAAATAACAGCATGGAAACAAAAATATACCCTATAAACAAAACTATATCCCATCACCAGACACTCAGCTGTGCATACAGTGAGACAGGAGATAACAATGTAAGGCATCATTTCAAATGTGGAAATATTATTTTCCTGTATGGCATAAGAAAAAAAACAAAACCCACAGTTCAAGTGGCTTTTATAGCAGAGTAATGGAATAAACTGGAGTTGGAGAGGGTGTGTTTGTGTGCACACCAGAGTTCGTGCTACAATATGCATCTTTATGTATTATAGATTTGGTTTTCTCACATTTTTCTCAGTGGACAGATATTGTGCTGTAGTGCTCAGAATACCTGAGAAAAACATTCCAACAAATTGCATTCCTTGTCTATACACATCCTATAAGGAGCACAAAATAGGAGAGGAGAGTCTTCATCATAGAAAGCCTTTTTTGATTCCTCCTCCCCCCCCCATTCTTCTGTAACAACATAAAAGATACTGTTATGACAAGTACTCTGGTAGTTCATTCTTTCATTTATAATTTAACCACAGCCTATATAACCTAATCAGAAAAATGTGGAGCATGATTAGTGCAACAATCGAATACAGTTGGGCTCCTTGAACAACTCAAAGAACAACACAAAAGAAAGCAAAAAAAAAAAAAAAAAAAGAAAAGAAAGAGGGGGGAAAAAAAATCAAGGAAAACCATCGCTGGCATATCTGAAAATATGTGGTATTTCTTTAATATTTCATTTTAAACTACCTAATTGTGTTTTTAAGCTTCGGTTCCTGTAATTTTGCAAGATGAGGCATTCCAGTGAGAAAACATATGGTAAGGGATTTTTAAACCACATAGCTAGAGTGCATCATAGACTTATCTGCTGCTTTAGTGTCACAAAAATCCACCACTGAATTTATCCAGTCACCCATTAAAGAAAGAAAAGAATTAAAGGAAAAGGAGTTTAAAAATCCCCAAATGCTCAAAAAAAAAAACAAAAAACAACCTCACTACTGCAAAGTGCCATCGGGTTCAAGGCAGGAGCTGGGTAGATCTGTGAGGCTTCCCACGGCAGGAAAAGTGGCAATTAGCTGGATATTTCGGGATCCTGCCTAGCAAATGTTGTACACGGTGGTGACAAACTGTCACGAGCAACAACTTGTACCAACGCCTTGGCTCAAATGAGTTTTAATGACCCTCGTGCCTGGGACCGAGAACTTCCCATCATGGCCCTTCCCAAAGCTTTTCCTTGGTGAAATCCAAGGGAGGTTTCAGTTCAGCACGTAGGAACAGGCAAGGAGACATTTTCCAGGAGAGACACTGAATCAGCACTTTCCAAAGGCTTTCCAAAGGGATGTCAAGGCAGGAGAGAGACAAACTTTGACATTTGCATGTGGCAGGGAAAGCTGGATGCTGGGAGGATGCTCCCAGTGGAGCCAGGCTGGATGGAGGGTGCTGCTTCTCCCAAATTCCTGGTGCTGCCTGGAGAGGGAAGGGTTTCCTTGAGCCGAGCCCGAGGTAAGAGGAGGACACGGCCAAGCTCGGCTGGAGGGGGAATTTGAGGCAACGCCTGGAACAATGTCACTGCCTGAACACCGAAGGAAATCACAATGCCTTGGCACTCACATCAAGTCCTCGGGTTCTGTGGGAAGCAGAGTTGAAAGGAACTTTTGGAGGCCGGTGTTTAACTCTTGGTGAGGAGGGATGTGCCACCACCACTGAGCCAGGCTGGATACGGGGTTTGGAATAGGGGGCAGAAAGCTGGGAGCTCCCAGTTATTTCTTCAGTAATGCTGCATCACAAATTATCCCCTTGAAAACCTTCCCTTATATCCATGAAAAGTCAGGAGTGTCGCTGCGTGTGTATCCACACGAACTCCTGCCTCCTCATCCTGTTATTATCTAAAATTCACCTGGAATTGGTCTCTCCTGGTTTTTGTTGGTTTGTTGTTGGTTTGTTTTTTTTTTTTCTGCTGCTTATCTTGCTTTTAAAAGACAAACTCTTAACCTCTTGCACTTAAGGGATTCCCTTAAGGTTGGCTGCGTTTTCCCACTGGGAATTTCTAAGTGTAAGGACCGAGAAAAGCGTAAGGTGTTAATCTTGATAATTAGTGCACAAAACCAATTAGAGGGCCAAAAAACCTTAAGGCATAGAAAGTGATTTTTTTGTTTATTTGCTTACCTTATTAAGTTAAATATCTGTCTGAATTAATCACTAATGAACGTGGGGAAGGCTCAATAGCACCGGCTTAATGAACAGCAGTGTCAGATGCATTTTCCAGGGCACCAAATCACTGGGCAGAGGGAGCCAAGTCGCTCCTCAAAAATCACTTTTCTGCCCAATTTTCTGTTTGCGAAGCAGTAAATTATTTACATTTATTGTGCTGATTGAGGCACTTAAATAGTATGAATGGAGCACAGGCAGGTTTTAAAAATATAGAATCACTGCACAGCCCTGCTGCTGGAAATTCATGTTGTTTTGCCCTAAAGGCTGCACCACCTCCCCCCCCAAATTTCTTTTCCAATTCTTGCAACACCCTGTTATTAAACACATTTTTGTCTGTAATTCATGATTTTACAGACTTTCAGTGCTGCAGGATTTAAATTGGACAATAAGAGCAGTCCCCTTCATGCTTACTTGGTGGCTGGAGCAAAGTTCGGGTATTTTCCAGATCAAACCGTTCTATATTTCCCCCCAAACAACGGGGTTTTCCCTCTCTTTCCATCTATTATTCACATCGTAAACATCTGCATTGTAAACGTCAGCTGTCCTAATTGTCATGTCCCCAGCTCCGGGCACGAAGTGAATGTGCTCAACATCACCCTTACAAAATAATTCTCATTTTTCCATCAATATCTCCCCAAGCCTATCCCTTTATTTCCGAGCAGCCACGGAGCTTTTGCAGCTCTTACGCTGGGAATGTTTTTTTTCTCCCCCCCCCGGCTTTGGAAAGCCTTCCTGAAATCTTTTCCTGCTGCAGATTTTTGGCTGCACGGACACACAGGAGGAAGGTGAGCTGATCCCTCAGCCCTGCGTTAGAGCCACATAATGGAATAGGACGGAAGGGGAAACACTCATAGCAGAGGAGCAGAAAAAGTGGGAATGCAGAGCTTTCTAGGATCTCCTTAAAGGTGATATTTTTCTATTTTTTGATTGCAGCCTCCGGATTTTTCGATGTTTTGTAGTAAATATTTGTCCAAATATTTGCAGGAAAAGAACTTTGCTGGTTATTTTAGCACTGAGCTGCTTTGTGAGAGCACACGAGCTGTGTGTAAGCTCCCACACAGAACCTGCTGTGCCTACTCACAGCTTCTTACTCCGTGTGTAAGTCCTTCCCTACCTCGCCTTAATAAAATAAACACTAATAACCCTTTGAAAGAAATGTGGGAGCATTTTAAAGGGGGAGAAACTGCAAAGTGCATCCTGCAGGTTTAACTATTTCGGCGATTTGGGTAAATGCTGTTCCAAGCACCATTAATGGGGAAAGTGCCCCCGCTATTCACAGGAGATACTACAGGAGTAAACACCACCCTGGCTGCGAGCGGCTAATTAAAGGCATCGGCCGCAACTGAAAGAATCCCGAGTAAAATAAGAGTCCTGTTGGAATGGCTGGGAAATCCGCAGCCCAGGATGGGACGGAGCGGTGCTGGGATCAGAGCAGCCCAGCTCCTGCATCTCCAAACTCCTCTGCTCTTTGTTACTTAATGCGATGCAGGAGATCAAAGATCCACACAGGCTGTGCCGGGGTGTTGCTGCAGTCCCTGTCACACCGGGCTCCTGCCTTTTTTTTTTTTTTTCCCTTTTTTTCCCCTTATTTTTCCTTTTTTTTTTTTTTTTTTGAGGGGAGGCTCTGTGTTTTAGTCTTTTTTCTAGGCTTCTTGAGACGACACTTTTTTGGTTTATTTTGTTGTGTTGGGTTTTTTCCTATTCTATTTTCCCCCTTTTCTTAATTTTTCTTTTTGCTTTTCTTTTCACCTTTTTCCGCCTTTTCTGGCCTTTCTTTTTCCTTTTGTCTTTTTTCTTTCCTCTTTTCCCTCCTTTTCTGACTTTCCTCTTTTTTTCTTCTGCTTTTCTTTTTCCCTTTTGCCTTCTTTTCTCTTTTGCTTTTTTTGTCATTTTTTTCTTTCCTTTTTTTTTTTTTGTTCGTTTTCCTTTGATTTTTGCGGCCTTTCCCCCCCTGCTTCCTTTCCCCTTTTTTCCTCTCTCTTTTTGTTTCCCCCCCCCCCCCTTTCCCCCTTCCCCCCCCCCCCACAAACCACCAAAAAAGGGGGAAAAATT
>WEIV01015188.1:212196-214696 GCA_013390005.1 Calyptomena viridis
GGAAAGTTCAGCCATTAACCAAGTTAACATAAAAATTGCTTGAAAACACAGGAATAGTAATTTGGGGATAAGAAAGGAGGCAGAATTCATGTTATAAGTGCAAGTGATCTGGAAATAGCTGTTTGTCTTGGCCATTTGCAGGGAAGTGACATCATGCCGAGTGTCCATGGGGATATTAGTTCTGCATTTTTCAGCCCAGATTCTGGCACTAAAGTTGGCAAAATTAGACCATTTTGTTGAAGTGATCTTCGAGCCGCCCACCTCCAGCACACATTACAGCACACCTATGACATGACCCAAGAACAATGGGTGAAAAATGGGCTATAAAAACATGAATGGCCTGCTTCATATAAAGCAGATTTTATAGTGCAGGTGTGCCTTCATTTATCGATACTGTAAAGCAGTGAGATCATACTGGCAGTAAAACACAACATTTGTAAAACAACAACTGCGAAAAAAGGAGAAAAAAAGAGCAAAAAAAAAATTTTCTATTAATTAAAAAATGTAATGGCACAGATAAAAAGTCAACGGGGTGTTTTAGAAATGGATTTGATGTTTTGTCATCAGATGCTTTACATCAGCTCACACAGAATTCAGACAGCTCTGAGAAGGATATCTGGAAAGGAGCAAAAAAAAGGACTTAATTGAACTGTAAAACTATATCCCACATTTAGGAAAAACCAGGCATGTAAAAATATCTATTTAATAAGTGCCGTTTAAGTTGTTAAACCTGGTGGAGGGGTTTTTTTTCCTTCACCCATTAGGATATGAATGGGAAAAATTATGAATAGGAAATCCTGCTGGAGTTTTTATTGCCTATTTCCTTTCGGGAAGATGGTATTGTTCCTCTTTTAAAAAAGGGAAGGGGCGTAAAATAAGCCCAGGCATATGACAGACATCCTTCAAAGCTGGGATGGCAGGAGTGTGTTGTTCTGTATTTTTGTTACTCACAAGGCAAAGGCTGTTCTATTTTTAAGCAGGGCTGTGCTGCTGTGGACATTTCCCTTCCCTCGAAAGGGGTTTTGGCATAATGTTGTTTTGATTAAGGCAGATTTCTGTTCTATTCTATTTAGTTTCTTTTTTTTTTTTTTTTCAGCACAATGCAGGAGTGAGGCATTTTTGTGGCCGATTTTTTATTGTTGTTCTTCAGTTTTCCCTTTCTTTTTTTTTTTTTTTTCCCCTGTGTTCATTCCAGGATAGAGAATAAAATTTTTGTCCCACATCAAGAGTTCCAAAAATCCTTACCTGTGCAGCAGGGTTTTGCCAAGTCCACCTGTCGAGCCACATTTTCAGAAGATTTTAGGCTATTCCCTGTCTTCATTATTTTTTGGAAATTGGGAAAAAGAAAAAAAAAATCTGACAAATTTCCTGGACAAAGTTCCACCCTCCAACTCTTTGATTGATTTAATCTCCCTGAGCTGAATAGGAGAAGGGAAGGGATGTGGCTCCTGTCACCCCACAATGAGGTGACCCCAAAATGTATTTCGGGGCTTTGCTGGGGTACCCAAAAAATGGGGGCACCCCTTTGGTCTGGGGGTCCTGCTTGAGCACAGGACCCTCACCTGGGGACTGTCCTCACCCTGTACCTTCCCCTCCTCTCAGTGCCTCCCCCTCCCCAACTGCCACAATTCCAGCTTGTGTCATCATGTTCAGCACAGATGTTTCAGCAGCTGTACATGTTGAGCAGGTTTGAAAAGAGGTTTTTTTTTCCCTGAGATATTTTTTCCCCTGATATTTTTTCTTAAGATTTCTTCCCCAATATTTCTTTTCCTAAGGTTTTTTTCCAAAGAAGTTTTTTTTCCCCCCCTAATATTGTTCCTTCTATTATTTTAGGGATCTTTTTTTTTTTTTTTTTTCNTTTTAAAGATTTTTTTTTTGCTTATGGGTTGTTTTTTATTTTCTCTGGCACATCTCATGGCCTGATAACAATTGCCAACCACTGCCATGGGATTTGGGGACCACAGGGACCTCCACCATAGACAGAGCTTCCTACACTCCCCATCTTTCCCTAAATCCATTAATTTTCCCTATTTTTTTTTAAATTTTTGCTGTGCCTGGGTACTGGATTTGGAGGGTTTGGCTGGAGTTCTAATTTATTTTTCAATATTTACACTGCCATAGCCCCGTTGTGGCATCTCTGTGGGGTGTGTGACACACATGGCACAGTGTTGGGCAACTGAGGAGCAGTTTTAGGGAGCTCACCGCCACCAGGCACCATAACTACTTCCCACATGTAGCAAAGCCGTGGAGATTCCTGGAATTCCCTCAACTTGCTGAAGTAGAGCAGCTGAACAATGTCCTGGTTGCTGTATTTGATTTTCTTCAGGAGTTACGGTGGGGTTTGAAGCCTTAACCAAAAAAAAAAACCCAAAACATAAAAAGAAATGAAACCCCATGAATCCCACAAGATGTTGATATTCCCAGTGGTTGTCCATTGGGATGGGTGAAGGCTCTGGCACAAGAACTCTTAGATAAACTCTCTGTACCATGACTGGTTTGT
>WEIV01015188.1:219696-237699 GCA_013390005.1 Calyptomena viridis
AAGGGGATGAATGCCCAGCAATGTCCCCCCGCCGCCAGGCAGCCGAGGCAGCGCCGTGCCTGGATGACAGATGCTGCCGGAGCCATCCCACAGGCTGCATTTAGTGCCCTCGGTGCCACTCGACGCTGAGATGGCTGCAGGGGGTAACCAAAAAAATTAGATTGGCAGGATGTGAAAGGAGTCAACTTTTTTGTTTAATGCCATCAATTTGTGATGGAGGAGACAGGTATTAGCTCGGGGACCGCCGCGGTCCCTGCTAGCCATTAGTTTCCTCGCAGCTGCACCGGGTTTGGGATTATGAATCTGCCAGGTCCAACCATCCATCAGCCGTGACCGGTCCCCTCGCCGGCTCCGCCGCCTCTCCGGCCGCCCCGTGCCCGACGGACAGCGGGGAGTGCGGATGCCTGGATGGGCTCCCCGCCGTCCACCGGGCATGGGGTGGCTGGTGAGACAGAGCTGAGACCCCACCAGTGATGTGGAGCTTCCCTTCTCCCAGCTGTCAAACAGGAAATCTTGAAAAGTTGACTGGAGAGTTATGGAATTACCTGTGGAAACATATTGTGGAGGGTCAGGCCGGAGGGTCGATTTGTCAGGCGGAGGTGTCAGAGTCCTCACATCCACAACTGTAATTTGTTTTCTTAACACTTTTTTTTTCCCTTTTCCAGGATATGTAGCTGCAGAGGCCTAAACCTATAAATTTCCAACTTCACACATGTTCATTGTTTAGTTTCCTTTTTTTTTTCTTTTTTCTTTTTTTTCCCCAGGGTCTGGTTTTATGCATACAGTATTTTTTACTAATGTGATAAACTTTGGAAACTCGGATCCCATACATCACAGGCTGCCGTGTCAGAAGATTAGCAAACAGCATCCTTTGTAAAAGCTTGATTTATCTGTCCTCTCTCTGTCCCATCCACCCCCCTCTCCCTCCACATCCACAGCAAAACAAGGTCGGTTTATAAAAGCATCTTATAGCGATAACCTGAAAACGGAATTAAAATATTACACAACATCGCCATGGCAGAATTGTTCCAGCCATGTTGCCGTAATTAATCCAGAATTACAGATACAGCAGCAAACCAGAGCAGAACTAACAAGTAAATAAATTCTTCCATGTCTCCCAGATGAACCAAATCCCGGCGTGAGTTCCGTGTTGTGCTGGTGTTGCTGCCGTGTCCTCACCACATCACAGACAGAGGGGAGATGGAGGAGAGCACTGATGGAAGCAGCACCTGGGATTGAGTCATGGTCAATTTTATTTTTTTATTAGTGGATATGTTATTTTTTTATTGATTTTTTTTTAATACAATTAGTATTGTGTAATTTTTTAGCTGTCAAACACAATCTTTTCTGGTTTTTAGTAATGGAAATGTATTTGTTGTTTCAGATATCACCTCTGCATTTTTTCATTAGCAGATGTGTCTTTTTTTTGTTTTCAAATATGATCTATTTAATTTTTATTAGCATGTATTCAATTTTTTTTTCCAATACGATCTTTTTCATTTTATTAACAGAAATTCCAGAGTTTTTTTATTTTCCAATACCATCATCTGCCTGTTATGCGAAGCATTAGGACACCAATAACACTTTTAGCTGAAAACAGGGCCAAAGTCACTGCAGAATTTTGCAGAGCACCTTATTTAATTACAGATTTCATCCTGCAACACAGAACTTTCATATAGAGCAAAGCCCCTTGCAGCCCCTTCTTTCCCCAACGTCTACAGACTCTCATTTCCAGCTCTCGCCTTCCCTTTCGGAGCACTAATGCCCATTAATATCCAGCAAGTGTCAGTTGGATCCAAAGTTTCAGGCTATTAAATCAATGAAAAATATATTGGATTTAATATGTTTGGCTTAGGAAATTTGTTTTGTCTGCTGCAGCCTAGTGGAGCTTGTTCTGAGCTTACCTCTGTTTGAATTAGAGGGCCTCAGCTCATGTGCAGCTCAGACATTGGCCCACAAGACCGTGAAGCGTAGCTGATTTTTGGAGAAACTACTAAGTAGTTTCTATAGTGATAATGATGTACTATGTGCACCTATTGGGAATATATAAAATTAGAGAGAATTTCTGTTTGCTTTGGTCCTCTTTCTAGAATAATTACAGGAACTGCCATTCATTCCCATTCTGTTACCCTGATTATTCTAGAATAACCTGGTTATTAAGGTTTAGGCGTGTTTAAGAACATACTGCAAAGTGACAACTTGTCATGTTGGTATTATCAATACTTTACAATTTCCATGTTAGTGACCCAATTTTCTCGAGATTCCTGAGTGTTTAATTTGGAGGGGAGAGGGAGGGAGGGGAGTAAATTATGCCTCTGCCTTTTCTCTATTCAAAGTAACCTTAATTTTCTGTTTCTGAATAGAAACCTTTCCCTTAGCGACTAAAACAAGAGTCAGAATAGTTACATTTAAACACATTCTCAGGTTGGAAATCCTTCTGCTTCCATCACATGTGGTGGGGAACACTTTGGAATTTCCCCCTGCCTGTGGCAGAAGTGCCATTGCTAAATTGAGGGAATTATGGAAACCAGAAGTGCTGAGTGGCCGACCCGAAACCTGTTTCCCAGAATAACACTTTACAGCCTTAAAACCCACTGTGTTTAATGAAATATATTACCTTAAATAGCACTTTCCCACTGAGGCAAGATATCCTCCGTGGGGCAGGTGTATAATAGCAGGTATTTTCACTGTTATTTGGAATTTCCTTGGCTATGAGGAATTTGTCCTGAGGAAAGACTGAAGTTTCAGCAAGTGAAGCAGAGCAAAGGCTCTTTGCTGGTGAAGGTGCCTATAAAACTGTCCAGGAACACACTTAGCTGACGTACTGACAGATTGTGCAATTTTCCTGTGGTAATTACTCAATGGTTCAGCAAATGGTAACTAAATCCTTTGGAAATCAAAATGTCTAATTGCAGACGCACATATGGCATCGCCCCATCCATCCCAAGGAAGGTAATGGAACAAACACACCCAAACCTTCCCTTAATTCCCCCAGCTCAGGAGCCACCAATGACACAAAGGAGTTGTCATTTGGAAGAGTTTTTGGGGAAACAAGATGGACTAAATGAGCCTTTGGAAATCATGGTGGGGTGCAAAAGCAAGATTAAGTTAATTTTGTCAATAAAGAGGAAAAAGTTAGTGCTGTGATGGAGCTCTTCTAGTTTTTATATAGGAACTTCTTTACTGCCATAAATGGGCCAAAATTGTAAAGATGGGTTCAGCGTTTGGTCTTTACAAGTATTTGGATAGAAATACTTGAGGTTCATTCGCAGGTAACATCTGGGCTACACTGTGCCAGGGGAGCAGAGAGGATTATTGGGCAACAACTTGCTCATGCCAGGTCTGCTGGAGCCCACGACCATGGGGCACATGTTCCCCAAATCCCCTGGTGAGCAGGGCAAGGGCCTTGCCCACCCCAGCCCAACTCAGCTCTCACCAACCTCAACAGTGAAGAAGGATCCAGGCAGGAAAAGGAGGTGCAGGACTATGCTTGGCTTAAACAATGGTAGTAGATGATGCTGTGAGGTAGAGAAACGAAAATGAAGCCCTTGTATCCCCTTAAAGCAAAAAACATGGGACAATGTTTAAATCAGGATTTAAGGCGAAGTCCTCGGTCTTTTTTTGCCCTTGATGAGGAGCTCAAAGTCAGGAAATCCAAAAGAAACCCAAAAGGATAACACTTCTTGGGGGGCCTAAATGAACATTTCCTAATGTTTCTTTTAGAATTGCTTAATTCAAAAAAATTCTGAGTCTGACCTATGTGTATATCTGTCCATCCAACCATTCCTATTGCTCCTCCATCAGGATTTAAGGTCTTCAGACTTCCACAGTCAGGAGCAGATAAACCCCCCTTCTCCTTTCAAATAACACCTTCAACTCCAAACATTCAGGTAGACTTAATGAAGGAGGGCTATGTTGCATTAATTATTAATTAGGGGTTCTGAACCAGCTTCAGCCCCTTTTACTAGAATGCATGTTCACATGTTCTACATTTTGTAATAACTAGGCTGAAAACCTGCATCTCTTACCTCTCTTCTTCTCCAAAGAAACCCAACCCCCCCCATTATTGTGACTCTCCTCGGGATTAGGAGTTCTTCTTTTTATTTCTTGCTATTAATGTTTAGAAACTGTGAGGGTGTATGATTAATGCAGGTAGTGTGACTTTGATATAGGACAAAGTAGCATTAATTGTATGATATACATTATTTTTAAAACAACTACATTGTCTTCATCTTGCATAATTATCTCTTTGTTGCTGTTAATCAGGATTTCCCAAAGTGGCACACAATAAAAAGCATTAAGGTTTATGTCAGCAGATCCAAATCTGGAATCAAATCTATCTGTACCATCAGGTGCCCATTAGGCTGGTGGAATTGCACATTAAAGACACTCAGACATTACAGACGGTTTTCTCTTTCAGTAACAGGGAGAAAGGAGAAATTGGAGCTCTGCAAACATACAGAGGAAAAGACAGTTCCTGCCCAATCCATTACAGACAAGTGAAGAGAGGGAAGAGACATGAAATATTCACCCTCTGACATTTTTGAGCTGTGCCTTAGCAAATTTTCAGAATATCCTGCCAGCATAAAAATACCCTCAAGACTTTCCTCAATCAAATTTTAGCCACGATGTTGCTCTCTGTGAAATTGTAAAATAAAGAAGTCAGGCACTGCTGCAGGGAAGGGGCTTCCAGGGAGACAGAGGGGACACATGTTGGATGTATCTCATTCCAGCATCGGGACAAGAGTGGCCACTGTCCCACTTCCATGTCGGAGAGGATGGAGCAGAAAGGTCCCAGACAGGGGCAGAGCCAAGGGATACCAAAAACCATCAAATCGCTGGGACAGCCTGAGGAACTGGTGCCACCAGAAGAGCTCAGCAAGACCCATTTCCTAGAGGAAAAATGGACAACTGGACACAGATTTCCATGTGGGGTTGGTGTGTTGGATGAGAGTCTGAACCTCAGATGTTTAAATGGTTTTATGACAAAGTTATTTCTGTGTTCTCTGTGTTCATGATGGAGCCAGGTGGGAATTTTTTCCAAGAAACCCATTTCAAAGTGGCAGAAGCACACAGGCTTTGGGCTTTGCAATCCCTCCTGTTTCCCCCACACCTTTTAATTCTTTCTCTGTGTTTCTTTATAAGAAAAGATCAAAAGAACAACAAGGGGCCATGCAATGTGCTCACCTTGCCAGCTGCCTCTCCAACACCCACCTCACCTGCCTGTCCCTTCTGTGATAGACACTGTTGGACGAGTGGAAGGACAATCTGAGTGGCGAGCTCCCTGCAAATGCTGGACTCTGCTTCTCAAAGAGTGAACAGGAGGAAGGAAAAAGAGCTGGCTCTTGTCCTTCTGCAGATGTTCTGCCCAAAGGCCACACGAGGAGAGTGCAACACACACAGTGAGGCAGGACAAGGGCACGAGCCAGCAGGGCTAAGACAAGGCGAGGAGCTTTCAGAAAAGCAGGAAGACACATCAGGCCAAAGGAGAAAATGAGCCTGGAGCAGTGAAGTAAGAATTATAATACCAAGCACTTATGTTCAAAGCACTGTACAAATATTAATTAATTAATCCTCAAAGCCCGCTCTGGAGTAGATAAGCAAGTGTTATTATCCCCTCCTTGACGAGCAATCGGAGGCAGCAAGGTTAAGTGTCACATCCAAGGCTGCAGGGAAAGGCTTCACAGAGTGGTTTTAAGGGCATAAACACTCCAAACCCAGCCCTGTGCTTGCTCCAGGAGTTGGAGCTGTGCTGGAAGTAAAGGGGAATGGTCTGAAGAGGAGCTACCATGGCAGAGAAAGCCTAAAACACTTCTGCAATCACCTTATAACACAATTTTCACTCAGCACTCATAGTCTGGAGCAGCCCTTTAACCTGGTCAAAGATGATCTGGTAAGAGATCAGGGGGAAAAGCATTAAATGTGTCCTTGGGTCGTATTTGATGGCTCCAAACCACCTCTCCTTGTTGTCACCTTGAGCATGTTCAGTTCCTCCTGTGACATGTTTGCCATTATCTTATAGATAAACCAGGAAGGAAAATTAATAAGTACATAAAATTGAGCTGATAACAAGTTAAGAAGAGGCTAATTCTGGCAGGCCCATGATGCTTTCCAGGTTCTGTCCCCAAAAGAGGGAGCTCCACCATCTAGGGAAGCATAAGTGTAGTGTTTCTCATGAAATTCCAACCACCTTGTGCAGGTTTCCCAGCAGAAAATCAATTCTTGAGTGTTTTCCATCTGAAGGAAGAGAGGAAGAAGGGGTCTTTCTGGAACCTGACCCAGAAATTAAGTAACAATGGATCAAGGAACTCCAGTTTGACCCACTCCCCCTGCAAAAGGCTCCAGTTGGAAGTGTTTCAGGTTTTGGCCCATCTTTCAAAAGTAATGAATATTTAGAAAAAGTGTACAGAAGGAGGAGACAAGGAATATGCAGCCAGGAAACCACTTTTCTTGCAAAAAAAAAAAAAAGGTTTATAGGTCAAAGGTGTTTACTGTTCACAATATGGATTAGGGGGGGATTTCAGTGTATTCTGGAGGGATCTGGGGGGAGGGAGCAAGGAAAGGAATTGCCTATATCTGTATTTGTTGCTCCAGTTCCTGTACTGACAGCAAAGGGCCTTTGATTGTAAGATGAATTGTGGAGCAGGAGCTGTGGGTCTGTTTTTGGACACTGGAATTTTCACCAGCACTTTTGACTTCAGGGAGATGAGAAAAGTGAGGTGAGTGTAGAGCTGCCAGAAACAATAACAGGAACATTTGCCAATTAATCTATCACAAGCTGTAGCACCATTTACCTTTTACCCTTCCATTTCTGAAGAGTTGCTGTACAATTCAAATATCAAATTGCTACTGGATGCAGAAAGACATGAGGATGCAGGGGTAAAAAAGGGACACATCAATAACAGGACAATGCTTCTGATTTCCTGTACAGCTTGTTATCCATGACCTCGTGGTAAATCTGGTCACTATTTCCCCAATATTCCTTTTAAACACATGTTTGCATAACCCCTTCACAGACCATCTCCCCCACACTCATTGAGATGCCTTAGGAAGCAGCACAAGCATCCTAAAAACCCTTTTGTAGAAAACCTGGGATTGAAACTCTTCTAAGTTATTATTTAACCCTATCCTCCATTTTCCTCAGCATTCATAAACATGGGCAAAGAAAGATGTGTTTCCAGGTTTAACGAGCCATTTATAACTAATTACTGAAGCTTATTAAGCACAGCTTTGGCTTAGGCATTTTATCCCTACCTTTTCTCTACAGTATTCACCAAAATTTGGCTTCCTAAGAGGAACTAATTGAATTTCATGGTTTACACATTACTTGCACACTCTCTTTAATCCCCAGCTCTAGTTTTGCTCTTACAGATTGTCCCAGAAGAAAGCCAAAACATTAACTTTGTATTTATTGTGTAAATAAGGGTATTTTTAAAAATTCTATCTCCAGGCACACACACACCCTGGGTTGGAGCCTCTTCTAATTCTTCAGTGCACTGGTGCAACTCCATTAAATCAGCAGCTCCACACCAGTGTGGAAACTAATGTAAGATCTTCCACGGGTCATTGTGGACAAACAGAATCAGATCAGGCAGATATTTGCAAGTTTTCAGGGAAATTGGCTTCCACATAAAGATTTGGCTCTCCTGTCCCTCTGTGCTTGGGACGCCTCAAATTCTGTGTCCAGTTCTGGGCCCCTCACAAGACATTGAGGGGCTGGAGTGTGTCCGGGGAAGGGAAGGGAGCTGGGAAGGGGCTGGGGGAGCTGGGGGGGCTCAGCCTGGAGAAAAGGAGGCTCAGGGGGCACCTGGAATTCTCTGCAATCCCTGCCAGGAGGGGGGAGCCGGGGGGGGTCGGGCTCTGCTCCCAGGGAACAAGGGCCAGGAGGAGAGGGAACGGCCTCAGACTGGGCCAGGGCAGGGGCAGGTGGGACATCAGGAGGAATTTCTCCATGGAAAGGGAGGTCAGGCCTTGGCAGGGGCTGCCCAGGGAGGGTTGCAGTGCCCATCTCTGGGGTGTTCAAGGAGTGATGGATGTGGCACTCAGGGACAAGGTGGGGATGGGGCACAGCTTGGATTTGATGATCTTGGAGGCCTTTTCCAACCTCAGTGACTCCGTGATTCTTTGTAGCAAAATTTGGGTGAATTAGCAGTTCAATGCACTTTTTGGAAAGTTTTCCAATTCCTTGAAGAATTTGACAGGTCCAACCAACATCTCTGTAGCAGAAACAACATCTCCTCCCAAGGCTGGAGGGAGTCCTGGGCCCAATAATGTCAAAGAGAATTTCTCTTTAACATCAGCACAATCAATATTTTACCTTAATCTTGAGCCCTTGTAAGCGCTTCTTTTACACCTGGTTTAGCACCAGGTATTGCCCAGGCAACCCCCCCTCCAAGCACTGATGCAGTATAACAGCTATTACAATAAATGTGAATATTTTTATACCGTGAAACACACAGTTTGTGCTTGCAAGTGTATTTTAAGGCACAAGCTGCAGTTGGGCTGCTTGAAGGAGAAGCAGCACAAGGAGGACTATTCCAGGTAAATTTTTAATAAATGTGTGTGTGCAATGAAACAGCTCCAGCCCAAGGCATTTTTAGCAAGGCACAGCAAAGTGCTGCTTGATCTTTACCACAACATTTCCTACAGAAACAGTGTGAGGAAGCTTGCACGGACTTTCCAGAGGGGCTGAGGAATGGAGGTGACCTTAGTAAACCTAAAAGTTCAAGGAACCATTTCCAACACAAATGGAAACTTTCCCAGTGATCTTCCTCTCTTTTGTTAACTGCAGCTTAAAGGCCACAAAAAGGGGTCTCCAAATGGATGAATGACAATAAGAAGGCATCTAGAGTTCACATTATTTGAAGTTTTAGGGAGAAAAATGTTAAAAGAAACAACCCCTCTTCAGAGATAACACAGCTCAAGCCACAAAATCATAAGCTGGAATTAACTTCTACTAACAACAATATATTTGGGTTGATTTTATTTGTCATGAGCCCAGTCTGTGGCCTGTTGTTGTGCAAATCAGCTTTCCCAGTGTGAATAAAACTCAAAAAGATTGTCTCAAAAATCTTTAAAAAATGCAAAATAACATTTTTCTTTGCCATCCAGCCCTGTCTGAATAGCTGAGATGCACCACAATTAAAAAATAAATGTCAAAGCAAGCAAAAAAAAGCTGGAGCAGTTACTTAGGTCTGGGAAAAATCAGCATTTCCAGTTAGATCTTGGCAGAGTTGGAGGCAGCAGAAGCTGAAGTCTCCAAGGAGGGACTCTCAGGTTGCACAGAGCTGGGAAGTTCCTACCAATCCCACCTCCAGTAAAAAAAGACTTACATGGGATTCCAGTGCATGGGGCTTGTGTTTGCCATCTGCCTGTGGGTGAATTGTATCCAAAGCTGTTGCTAAAGCAAATAAATGGGTAAAAATGGGAAAAATATTGCATGGATTTTAATTCTATGAAAACTATGACTGAGACCTTGGCACAGGTTCCTAGAGAAGTGTCCAAGGCCAGGTTGGATCCACCTGGGATGGTGGAAGGTGTCCCTGCCCATGGCAGGAACAAGATGGTCTTTAAGGTCCTTTCCAACCCAAACCATTGTGTGATTTTGTGATTTCCTGAGGAAATAAATGTTTTCAGCACAAGGTCTCTTGTTGTCCTTTGTGGACAGAATTTTGTGTCTTTGATAATTCTGCTCCTGATTATGTTGTTTTAATCTGACTGTGATTTTACACCCTGGGCAGGGAAAGAAGGAAAAGCTGGAGAGTGAAAACTGATCAACTTTGCTTTCCCTGCCTTTGTTATAATGAACAACAAAGTATGCAGGGAATGCACTGCTAAAGTTGGGTCCTGTGTCACTATTTTTTTCTCCATAAATTGTTCTAAGCTTAATTTAAATAATATATTTGAAAAACACAAAACTGAACACACTTTGGTTTTAATACTATGTTATAAATATACTTGGATACATTTATACAGATAAATATAAATAAATATAGATACATTTTGAAAGTTGCAAATCAAATGTCCTTTCATTTGTACTTTAGAGTCTTAAAACCTTTTGGGGATAGGCAAAAATGATCTTGCCATTTTTATCCATTTTCTACAGATCCTTATCTCAAAAATATGTGTAAGAATGTGTGCATGTGGCACTTGGGGCATGGGTTAGTGGTGGCCTTGGCAGTGCTGGGTTAACAGTTGGACTTGATCTTGGAAGACTTTTCCAACCCTAATGATGCTGTGATTTTCTGATTCTGTGATCTCCAAGAGTGAAAAGCACACAATGGAACATCGAAATTTTATTAAATATGGCCCCAGGCAGCAGCACAAGTTTCATTGAGTGGCTTAATCATGATTATTCCAAAGCTGAGCTGGAGAGGGGAGGTAAAGTTTGGAGACCCTGAGCAGTGCATGGCCCTGCCTCTTCCTACAGGGTTTGTGTTCATCACCTGCCTGCCTGGACTGGCTGATCTGCAAGAAAATAGTGCATGAAAATACTGTGGGGACACTCAGCCATGCATGAAAACATTGCAGGGACACTCAGCTGCGCCAGCAGTGCTGTGGCTCTCCAGGTTTCAGAAAGAACCTGTGGGAATGAGGGAAACAAGACTTGCTTGGAGTCCCTTTGCTGAAGGAGGGAGATCACCCACCCCAAGTCACCCAGGAGTATTTAAAACTTAACATTCATCAAAATTCCCCGCCCCCCCCTGTGTCTCCTGAGAGCACTGGAAGTCCCATCACTGACCACACAATGCAAGAGCCAGCCCTGGTGACTGACAGCCTGAATCCTTCCCTGGATGGTCAGGAATGGAGCAGGGATGCTGCAAGAGGATTTCGAGTTTGCAAGAAGTCTTCAAACCCTACTTAGAGTTTTCTCCACTTGTCTAAAATCAGCCACAAACACAGATTTTCTCCCACAGGTCCAATTTCAAGGATCACATTAAGGATCAACCACATGTTTGACAGTGCTGGAGATGCACGAGGTGTGGGATCACACAGAATTAATGATGGGATGGTTTGAGTTGGAAGAGACTTTAAACACCAAATAGTTCCAAGCCCTTGCCATGGGCAGGGCCACTGTCCACTCTCCCAGGTTGCTCCAAGCCCTCTCCAACCTGACCTTGGACACTTCCAGGGATGGGGCAGCCACAGCTTCTCTGGGAAAACATCTCTAGTGGAGAGAAGTATGAACTCAACAGTCAGGAACAACACTGAAATCAATAATTCTTGATAAAGTATAGGTTTTATGAATTCAAATGCCATAACAAACTCATGGGACAGCATCCCCTGGCAAGGATTCATTGCCTACCATGCACTGGGCAGCCAAGGGATGGGGCTCTGCTGATCCAAGACATGGATATTTTGCTTGATCCCAGGAGATGTAGGACTGAAAAGCATCTCTGCTCTGTTTTCTTCTTTTTCAACTCCTATCTTTGGTATGGTTGCAAAACTAGGATGAAATAAAAAGGTACAAGGAGGCATTAAAAAGGCAACTTTGCTCCCTGGTGGCAAAAGGCCAGAGAGTGTTGCCCATTCAGGCCTGTCTTGGCTGCTCCTGTAGGACAAGACAGGCCTAGGGTGGAAAAAATGGTCACCAAAGCTCTTTCTAGAGGTGGGAAATAAAGCAGACTGGAAAACTCAGAAATACATTGTTTTCACTGATTTAAACCCACTATATTCAAAAAGTGAGTTAAAAAAAAAAAAACACCTAAATATTCCAATGTACTTTCTTCTATCCCTAAGAATAAACAGTGAATTAAAAAAACCCAAACCAAACAGAACTAAAAATCAAGCTGAGCTTAATTGCTGCTTTATACCCAAGTCCTAATGAAGCCCAAAGAAGGGCACCAGGAAGGGGAGGGGCAGTTCAGGGGCAGTTTTGGGGCCCTTCCCACTCCTTTCCCCCCCTTCCCCTGCACCGAGGGGTGTGATGTGATCCCAGTTTTGTAGGAATGAAAGAGAAAAGGCTTTTTTTAATCTGACTTTGGAGCACTCAGGGATTGCTGAGCCAAATATCCTCCTCAAAAGCTCTGCCGTGTCCTCCCTTCGCCGAGACAACCTTTCATTAATTTAGAAAGTCTGAGCTCATTAAGCAATTCTGCTCCAAAGTTCCTGGAGTTGAAAAGCCAGGGAATTTCCCCAGATTCTCAAAACCTTTTGTCAGGAAAATAAAAAAAAGCCAAGTTACTCCATATTCCTCTTTAAACAAATAAGGTTAGCCACCCTTTTGCCATCCACAATTCAACATTCCCACTAAATTAATTTTTCCAAAAGTAATTCAAATAAAAGCTTTGCTGCTGCTACCCTTTTCTGAGCAGCAAGATTGAATAAGGCATCTGAATAAAATTGTGTATTACAGCCTTCTTTAATATTTAAGCATGACATTCATTGATTTGTTTCTTGTTTTCTGCAAACCTTGACAACATGATAAAATAAATCATAAGAAGAAAATATAGTGGTAACATCTTTTATGGACTTCACATAGTCATCAATCTCAAGCTGTGAGTGAATTATCAGTGCAGCAAAAAGATCTATGTTTTAAGAGCTCCAATAGCACACTAGCTAGAGGTTTTTCACAAGCAAACTCAAGGCGAGTGACTGATAAGCATCATTATTGTTTTCTGAGAGTCTAGTTTATAGTGTGTTGTGGAGGTGTTGGCATATATGTTTCAGAAGGAAAGGTTTGATCAATTCTAAGTAGACATCTACTAACATATAAAAAATATAACAAGGGTTCCTGCTGAGCAGTATTAAAGTACCTATTGCACCATGTCAGCGTGACAGGCCCCATGTTGTGTTTTTGATTATATTTAATATAGAATTAACCTTTCTTAATGTAGCATATTGTGCATGCAACGGGAGTGAAAAATATTTATTTTGACCAAAACAAATATCATCCTTATTTAGGTTTTAAGGAATACTTCTTTATTTTCAATTTATGAAACTTCTCCTCATAAAATTGTCGTGGCCACGAACTGACAGGAAGGAATAAAAGGGTTTTTTTTTCCCTGTGGCTTGTGAGCTATAGAGAGAAGAAGCCTTTGGGGGCATTGGGAGCTGCTGGGAACAACAACCATGGGGCAGAAAATAGGGAAGGAAGGAATGTGGGCCTCATCAAGTGGTAATTCTAGGAGATATCCCACTGGAAATACCAGAAAGACTCCAACACTCTCCATGCTGGTGGTTTCAGAGGTCAGCACAAAGATGGAGATGCACATGCCCAAAAATGGGATCCTCCTGAAAATAACGCTGAGGGGATGGTCTGCAATAATCAAAGGCTGGGAGGAGAATTGTGGAAATAGGGAATTAATTCAATGGGATAAAGCAGCTGACACTGCTGCATAAAGAGGTTATGCAAAGGTATCATCGTTTTGCTGTGAAAAATGCCCCTCCCAAAAGTAACTCTTTCAACAGACTCACAAATGTTTTATATCTGGTAAATGGGCTAATGAAAGCTTTAGGTTTAGAAAGCAGTAGCCTAGGGATTGTAAGAGTAAATATTAAGATGTTTTCTGACAAGCTGAATATATGTGGTTTCCCACAAAATCCCACAGTGCTTTGCACTCCATAAATATCACTCCTCTTCCCTCACAACTTTTACTCTATGAAATATGACGCCGCCGTCCACTAAAACATAGCGGTACTTTCACTGGGCACTCATTTATTTACATAGGTTGAACACCATTCATCACCCTCCTAATTAATGCAGTCAGTCAGGAGGGTGTGAAGTATTTCCTTTGCCATCCCATGCTCAGCCAGGACACTGCACTTTTCCCACAAACGAGCGCTGAAATCTCCTCAATTAAAAAACAAAACAGCTCAACTTTTCGAGGCCTTTGGAGTTTTGTGTTGATGACCAAAGTCATCGGGGCAAATCTTCAAATGAATTTATAGTTAATAGAGGAGAGAAATGGTGGCCAGTGGCTTGACAGGGATGCTCTGAATTATTTATATTCCAGGGTGAAATCACTGTCACTTTAGGCTCTCCTTGGGTGACTGCATGGACTGGAAGAGGAGACACAACGATTCTCTCAATCATTAAAGAGTGAAGAAGAAGCATAAAAAGAGGTAAATATTACTTATATCCATTTTCTTTTTTTATTAAAATAGCTGTCTGAAAGTTAAGCTTGAAGCAGAGCCCTGGCTCTGTCTCCTCAGGTTATCAGAGCAAGGCCTGCTCAGTAGCAAAATCCAGAATCTCCAATGACATCCAAGCTCTGCAAAATGCTTAACTTGGTAAGTGGGGAGATTTTCTTGTAAATTCAATTTTTCTTGTAATTCAATACTGCACCAGAGGTCTCACTTGATGGAAAAGAGGCTCTGTGCTCCTGGAGTGTTTTACAAATATGTAAATATTATACCTAAGCTGCCCCTGTTAATTAAATATGGCACTTTACACAAGCATATTGTTTCCAGTCTCAATGTTCTGGCTTAAATCCATCATCAGTAATTATGTTCTGTCCTTTTAAATTCTTTGCTGCTTTAATTAGCTAAATTATTCTACTTCACTTCCTGTCCCAAACTTCCAGGCAGTGCTGGTGACCCGTCTCTGTGGCTCCTGGGTTGTGGCATCATCACTCATCCATGGGGAGATGGTAATTCCATGGTGATCCCTTGGATCCCAAGTGCTGTCCCTGGATTATCACAATTTACTGAACACATAATAATATTTTATGTTTATATATGTTTTACTTCTGTAGTTTCATATCATCTCAGCTTTTCTCAAGTGTCTGTAATTCATAATAAATGTAATTAATAATGTTAAACATGGAAAACACTCTGTTCCCAACTCTCATCATTGCTATTTTAGGGGAAGGAACTAATGACATTATAGAAGTAAGAAAAAAGGCCATCAAAACCATACACTGTGCAAAATACATAAGAAATTAATATCTTTAAATCCAAAAATGCTTGGCCAGAAGAGCACATTGGACAGTTCAGAAGATCCAGGACTGCTAAGAGCTCAAAATTATTGACTTCCAGATATTTGGATATAAAATTAATTGTCTTAGGAACATATAACAGCACCACTGATGAGAGAAACTCTGTTCAACTCCAAGAGGAGTTCTACTATTAATAAAGATAAAGTGGGAACAAGGTAGGAAGGGAGTGAGCTGCAGTTTAATATACTTATCCTATGAATATTTCTATAAAATCTGTTCAAATTTTTTAGTGAAACAAAGTCCTGAATAGAAATGGAATATTTATTTTCAATACCAGCTTTTAGCTACCAAGATTCTATTAAAATTATACCAGAGAAAAAAAATTAAAGATATGTATCTTGCTAATAAAAATGCACTTTTGTGATAGATGTTGCAGCAGCAGAACCTGCTGTAAATTAGGTCACTTCGACAGTAAACCATCTCCTGAACTCCTTTGTGGGAATTATGTAGGAAACAGGTTTTCTTTTCAAATCTTAATATAAAACTTGGAAAAAGAACAAGTATTCTACCTTATTCACATTCATAAAAAAAATCATAATGTAGCATCAATATTCACTTAATAAAGAGACCATTTACATTGCTGGGCTACTGTTCTTTTGTTTGCCAGGGTTGAGTTTTTTTTCTTTTTAATCATATGGAAGAGTCGGTGCAGCAACATCTGTGACTTGTCAGTCATTTAATTAACCAAAGAAAAGCTAGCTATTCATTTTATTTCTGTATATGTTAATGCTAAAAACTAATAGAAAACAGCTAGTAAATTGTCCTCTGCATATATTGGACACAGCAACAATTACTCTGGCAGAGAAGATATAATAAAAGAGGAAATTTTAATAGTATTCTTATTCTATTTATTCTCAGGGGCTTCTGTTTCAAGGTACTGTAGAAATTAACAATTATTTCTTTTCATTGTTTTTGATGATCTTTTTCTATTATGGCCCTATCCGACTTCAAATAAAATATAATTTGAACTTTCGTTTTTGTATTAAATTTTCTGGGGCATCTTGAGATTTCCTTGCTGGGTGGTTACAGGGAAGTCCTGAGAAGGTTCAGGAAAATAAGCAGGAGCTGTTCCTTCCAGACAGCTGGTTAAAGCATGTCAGTTATTAGTGCAATCAAGAGAACTCAGCTTAAACCGACAACTTTCACATAATACAATAATTTGCTTTTTCAGCCTTCATTTTATTGACAAATATGTCTCTCCCATATTTTCGGAATGTCTGTCATATGATATGTCTAAATACTTGCTATTGCTCTGCTATATAAAGCAATTAACTGACTTTATACAGCAAATTGTCAGAGGATTTCCCCCAAAAGCTTGGGGAAATCTAACATACCGAACTATTCTCCAATTTATTGACATGCTACCATGGTGAAAAAAGTAGGACATCAATAAACAGCTTTAGCTGGAAAACTGGAATCTGATTATAAGTATTGGGAGCTGGAGACCAAAGTCTCAATTAAAATACATGGCATGGCTTTATTTTAAAATAGAGAGGTGCTATATTTTAATGCAGGAAATGCAGGGCTTGCTGAGGTGTAGGAATGTAGCGACGTGGAGTTTTACATCCAAAGTTTCCCATGGGTTTGTTTGAAGTGGAAATCATCCAGAACTGGATCCTCATCCCAGATCATTCCTCTGGCTCTGGGAAGATTCAGCACAGCACAGGGAAAGTATCTGTAGGATTTTGTGCAGGGAGTGATCCTGTGTCTCTGTCAAGGGCACAGTGATGGTGTGACAGGAAAGCTGGAGCACAGGTCCAAGTAAAGCAGCTCAGGGCTGGCCCTGGATGGAAAGACCTTCGACTTCCTGCAGTGCCCAGATTCCCTAAAACAGCAGGTTTGGAAATTTTGGTCCAAGAAAAGCAATCAAAGCTCAACCATCAGTTGATATAGTAGATATTGATTAGGACTGAAATGACCTCCATGAGAAAATAAATTAAGTAGTTGGGTGAGTGATAGAGAACTCAAAGGAATCTCCAAAAGTAGCCTGGAATCTCCATAATATATGAATATCAGAATCATAGGAGCACCAAGGATGGAAAAGACCTTTAAGATCAAGTATAGCCTTTGATTGAGTACCACCAAAAAATGGAGTAAAAAGTAAAGCAAATCACAGATTTTACAGGATAAATTACAGGGGAAAAAAAAAAAAAGAGATATGAGATGTTTCCAAAACTTAATTTTCTTTCCTTTCTTGTCCCCACTGATTGTTAACTTATTTTTGTGTGTAAGACCTTGGTTGAGTTTTGGGGTTGTCTTTGGATCCCGTCAGCACAGAATGAGCAACAGGGGCTTGATCTTGGTCTAATACAAAAAACAAAGAGAAAAAACCAGGAAGAAATTCCAACTTGAGCTGCACTTCTTCCCTTGGAAGTATCCCCTTTTGATGAAATGCATTTGTACGTGTCAGGAGCCCCGTGCCACCTTCAATGTATTGTTAATATTCTGGTTATCATGCAAGGAGTCATTGCTGAACAAGTTTAAGCAGTGTGCAAACAACGTTACCTGCTGGGAAGTGTTAAGGTACCCATCATACCATGTCAACTTGACAGGCCTCATGTTGTGTTTCTGATTATATTTAGTCATATAAAATTAACTTTTCCTAATGTAACGTGTTGGGAAGGCGACGTGGACACAACAATAGTTATTTAGGCTAAAGCCTATTTGTATTCAGATTTACTAATGAGAATCACAATATGATCAAAATCCCCGAGTCATTTAACACGTTTATGGAGTGACAGGGCTGGAGAGCCTGGAGCCTCAATCCCTGCAAGAGGTGATAAAGCAGGAGGGTTTTCCTGATATTCCTGTTGTCCAGTGGTGCCAGCTCTGGGCTCCACATGGATCTTGCCTGTCCATGGCAGGGCTGGAGCTGTCTCTGAATTCTTGGTGCTGTGCTCACTTCCAGCTGGAATTTTTAGAGATATTTAGAGCATTTTTTAGGAAATTACAATGGCTGCTGGCTCCCAGTCCTTTCCTTTCCTTTCCTTTCCTTTCCTTTCCTTTCCTTTCCTTTCCTTTCCTTTCCTTTCCTTTCCTTTCCTTTCCTTTCCTTTCCTTTCCT
>WEIV01015188.1:237802-295786 GCA_013390005.1 Calyptomena viridis
ATTTTTTATTGTTATGATAATATTTTATTTTTTTTTCAGGTCAGCAACAACATTCCTATATTCCTTGGAGCGTCTTACCATGAAAGACAATATCCCAATGCCAAATAACATCCTGTGCCAAAGGAAAAACCACAGCAGAGGAGTTGGTGCTACATTCCCTTTCCCTCACATTAGTGGCTGGACCAGCCTGAGAGTCATCAAACAGCTTTGATTTAGTTAAAAGCAAAAAAAAAGTCAAATATCCAAACTAACCAGGCAAATCTGTGAGTCCTCCCAGGCAGAATCTTCAGTTTCCTTTGGTTCTTTGCCATTGCAAATTCAAGGCTCAGTGACTCATTCCTGCCCACTGGCTGTTGGGCAAAGGATCAGGATTTATTAATTATTATAAAAAGCAAGGAGGGGGCCTTATAATTAAAGTCTCAGAGTGTGGCTCCTCATTTTCAAGCTCCTCCAAGCTCGTACCTGTGTCTGCTCAGATGACACTCAACCCTGAGCTTCAGACTTAGAAGAAATTAAGGGGGGGAAATGCAATAAAAAACAATCTTCAGCTGCTTTGTCAGAAAATGGAAGGTGGAAATAGCTGCATTTATCCAATTCAATAAAGAGGATGAGACAAAAGTGTCTTTTTTATTCATGTTGTTGAGGTTTAAAGGCTGAAATTTGGCATGGAAGCCTTGTATGAGAGGAAACAAACTGGCTGATTTACAGGCACGTGGAAATTGCTTCCCACACTGGTTCATTAATGGCTAAATTGGGCTTAGTCCTCATGCAGTACATTCCATTGGTGTGGGATGCTCTGGATGTCCAGCCATGCAGCCCCCCTGAATTTCCAGTGCTCTTCAAGGCTGCATCAAACTCAGAATTATCACGAAAACCAAAATTAAATATATTAAAAGAATATTATTAATGTGAAATGTAGGCAGCAAACATGAGCTGGGGAGACAATGAGAGACTGCGGCAACATTTTTCTTTATTACCAAGACCTTCAGCAACAGTTTTCTAAGAAAAATAACATTTTTTCAGATAAGGAACTATTTTTTAAGAAAAATGGTATTTCTTCTTATCCTTGCATTGCAGTGACAGCAAAACGACAGGTTTTTGTCACTTGAAATGGTTTTGCAATGAACTAAATCCCCAATTTACACAAGTTTAGGACATCAGTGGGAATAAAAGGTTCTGCTGCTTAATTAAAATGTACTCCATGGCTGGAAATCAGCATTCCAAGTGCCCAGAACTTACACGAGCAGCGACAAACAAGTTTGTGCTTTGTGTTGCTCCAGCTCTGCTTTCAGCCTGGCTTGTGGTTGCAGGGAATGGGCTGGAAATTAAATCCATGCCTAATATGCTTAAATTGGGAAGTGAAATGAAAGAGCACCCACTGCCCTCTCCAGTCACTGCTCCCCTGCACGGGCAGAATGCACAGGTTTGGTCAGGGGGCACAAATAATTTAATATAAAATGGGTGTAATTTACCCTGAATAGGAGAATATCTGAAGAGGTCAGAGGGAAGGGAAGGGAAGGCAAGGCAAGGCAAGGCAAGGCAAGGGAGAGAGTGAAATGACAACTCTCTGCAAAGTCACTTGTTTGTAGACTTGAGGTAGAACAGTGAAAATGAGAGTGTTTTGGGTAATGTTGGGGTTGTAAGGGCAGAGATCCTCGTTATCCCTCCTGCCTGCTCAGCAGGAGACACACCATGGTTATGGTGTGATCTTGATTGCAGCCCCATGGAAAAGGTGGAGATGGGACTCAGATTCACAGCTGAGTAGAAAATTCCCCCCTGTGTTACCATACTTAGGGAAGTGACCCATCCATGGGACTTGGGGCAATATAGATGGATGAGGAAAGGAATTCTGGGCTGCAGGATAACAACAAGCACATGGATGACAATATTTGCTTCTGTATCTTCATGTCAGAAAAGGGAAGCTGCTGGAGCACTATTTCAAATGAAGTGACAATTTATCCAGTGGCATTAATATAATTTTTAAAACTTTTGCATGGGAAGGTGAAAGCCAAGGAACCCATCAGTGTTCAGCTCATCCTCACCTTTATTTGGTGGATGCACAGGAAAACACAAGGTATTACCTGTGCTAATGTGAGCAGAGCTCAATCCACAGGAGAATAGGTGGGCAAATGTGGGTGCACACAAGTGTAAGCCCCAATTCAAGAATGTGTCCCTGGTTGCCTGGAGGGAAAAAAAAAACACTCCTGGCAAGTGGAGAATGCATTATCTCAGTAATATAGCTGGGAGATACCAGAGGAAATTTCAGCATCAAATATTTGTACACGAGTCCAATTTATTAAAAGCAAATATTGACCCTTCGGTCCTTAAATATTTTAAATAATTTATTCTAAATATTTTGATACCGAAGTAAATTAATGCTAAAGCATTTCTTTGTTTGTGCCAAATCAGTGCTTCCCAGTAGGAAGTTAGTCCATCCTTGCAAGCAAGCTTTCCCTCTCAGTAGGCAGTCCATTTCTGCAGAGTGCCATTAACTTAATTTCAAAAAGAACCAGTAAAGGTATATGGAGCAGGCAGTAATAGCATGGAAAATATCCAAAATTACTAGACCCCAGCAACAGAACTTGGATGCCATTTTCATGCACTAATAATTTGTAGTTTACATATTGAAGGTAACTATAAACTGACTACTTCCTTGGTTAAGTCTTGCAGGTAATTGCAAATATGTTGTTAGTGCTGTACCTTTCCCTACGTGAGAGCAGCATCTCCAGGAACAAGAACAAAACCCACAATTTTCACTCTGTTATCAAGAAGTGATGCAGAGTTTCTTTGTCACCAGCAATTTTAAATTTACTTGTGATCAAATTATGAAAGTGCAGCAATTTTTAAACTCGATTTCATAGCAAGAAATTGTAACATTCTGGATGCTCTTGGATCTCACTTAAATCTTGTCTTAATAATGGAGATTTGATGAATATGCTTCAGTACACTCATGGAAAATTATATGTTTCAAACCAGAAAAGGATTTCTGAACTCTCCTTTATTTTGGCTGAGAAATTCAGTGTGTGGAAGGAACAGCATTGACATGACAACATTATTTACTCTTGGGTGTAACCCAAAGTAATTTTTATGAGGAGTGGGACACAGACTTTGCTGTTCCTTCAAAGGTTTTCCTGAAGAATTCTGCTTTTCTCCATTTCTACTGCCCCAAGAGCTACTGGTTGGATGGTTTGCATACAAAAAGCAGTTGCCAAAAATAGGTTGGGTTTAAACAGAAGGTTGAGCAAGGTGGTTGTTGTTTCTCTCTGAGGTGACCAATAGTTCAGCTCTTAAACCACTGTCACTGTTCACTCTGATATTGACTTTTGGAACTTGTACCCAATAGTTTTTCTCCAGTTAAGTCAAGGAAAGACAGATGCCTTGGAAAGTGATGGGAGGATCTGCCATCTCAGAAGCCAAAGGAAAACTCGTGCTACTCCCACTGCTCTTTGCATCAGGATCTACATTTGGGACATTTCTAAGCAGGGGTAGGAACAGAAATCCCAGGGAAGGCTTCCAACCACTGCAGTTCACACACCTCAGTTATGCCAATGAGTTGGTGCTTTCTCTGCTCACAGAGTCCACATTTCACAGTTTGATTCATAATTTAAGAATTTTAAGTATTTGAGTCTGTGTTAAACTTATCCATGTATGTCCTGTTGGAAATTTAGGGGCCTTGGAATCACTTTGGTTCCAAATCACCTAAAATGTTTGTTGCAGAAAATGATTGTGCCTCCTCTAAGTGACCACAGAATTTTTTCTGATAGGCACAATCACAGACCAAGAGCAGCAATGAAGTGTGTTAATTCTTCATTTTTGATGAAATTTTTGATCCATTGGGATCTGGTAAACCAAAAAACTGACCTGGGACCGCTAAAGTGGAACTGCTTGGAATATTTGGAAAGCAAAAGGTAGAGAGAGAGAGTGAGACTGAGATCAGCAATTGCAAAATGAGCAGTTCCCACCCATTTCACTGTGGCCCAGGTTTCCCAGCCGTGCCAAGTGGAGATCTTGCTGTTGGCAGAGCAGGCAGATGGTGGGAATTGGGTGTTGGGCCAACTCACCTGCTCTGAACATTACAGACTCAATTCTGGTCAGGAGAACAGGAGCCAGCACAACAAATTAGCAAATGTGATCTGTACACAGGACAGCATTGCTGCCTTTGAAAAAGACATCCAGGGAGAAGGTTATTCAGTGGATGAATAATAGGAATATTAATAAATAATTCTTTTGCTCATCGACCATCAAAGGAGAGTTCACAGCAGCAAGAGGCACTTTTGTCTAATATTTTTATTTGCCAGAGGAATTGGCTTATGATTGGCAAAACGTTTATAGCAAGGATTTTAGACTGACTTAAGTCCCTTTGTTCACCTTCCCAGTGTCCAAGGCAAGGCTGGACAGGGTTTGGAGTTACCTGGGATAGTGGAAGGTGCCCCTGCAATGGCAGTGAGTTGGAACTGGATGAACTTTAAGGTCCCTTCTATAACCATTCTATAATTTCTGTAATCTGTATTTCTATATTCTATAACCATTCTACAACTCTATGATGTAACAACCTCAGTGGCCTCAGGAAATCTGTGCATCAAAAGGAAGATAAAACATTGCACATTTTGGAGGTATCTTTTGCCTCTGGATCTAATGCAGAGCTAAACAAAAGTTCAATCCTTTCCAAACCGAAGGGAAATGGCTTTTTGCAGCTGGACGTTGGACATGGACACATTCCCTCTTCCATGAAGATGTTCCTGTGGCTCCCTGTGGGTTCACTGACCCACCCTGACCCTGCTCCTCCCCAGGGGAAAAGGATGGAAAGGCTGAGAACAGAAGCACTAAGTCACAACCCTCCCGTAGGGATGCCCTGTAGGCAGCAGAGGAAATGGAGTAAGTACAAGTAAAATTGGATTTAATAATTGCCACTAATAAAGGGGCAAGTGCATAGAGCCAGTAACTCTGCTGTTGGCAAAATGAATTGCTCAAGGCACATTAACAGTAGATTAGTTAACACATACACAGTGAGTAAATTGTAATTAAACTGACTAACTAACTAGTAAATATATAGACTATGTATGACAATCACTCCTTGTAAAACTCCTTTGCACACCAGTGATAATTATTGACTTACACCATTTAACCCAGAAAAATCAAAAGTAATGCATGTATATTTTCATCTTTGAAATGCTTCTGATTGGTATTTTTACTTTCTTTTTTAATTTTTTCGATTGGTAAATGAAAGGATGATGTCATACAGCAGCATTAAGTACTATTAAACAGGCCATAACTAACGCTGGCTGCATAAATTATCCATAAGCTGACACTTTTATGCACTTTGTGAAGAATTGCTTCATGGCTTATGCAATCTTTTCCAAAACAAGTTCCAAAGAATAACATCACTAGTTATGTTTCATAGCTACAAATTGGTAACTGAATTAACATTCATTTATTAAGTTTACATGGAGAACTCCTCTAATTCAAATGCTTGCAGATTATAATTTATTTTTATCGGAGGTATAATTTTTCATATCTTGTTTTTGCCAAAGTCAATACAAGCTCAGCCAAACTCTGTTTCCAGTTCTCCATTTGTACCCTCCTGTACTTGGCTACTTACCTAGATGAGTCTTTTCTAGCTGGGAAGGTAAATAAATGTGCTTGGTTCACCAAAAAGAAAATCTTTTGCAAAATTCTGATTTTCAGGTGACAATTCCCGAGTTAATATTGACAACTTTAGGCTCTCACTTGCAATTTAATAAAAATAATAGAAGACAGAAACACTTTTGCACATATGGAATTGAAAAAATTATCTGCCAAGAGGGAGAAATTGAATATGGTATTTTTTAATAATCTGTTTTATTTCTCCTATGCCAGTTTAATCAGCGAGTCAAATATTGGTGTAGTTTTGAGTGGGACAATAAGAAAAGACTTTTTTCCATGAATAAGCTCCATGAAAGTACCAAAAAGAGGGACATAGGCTGCTGCAGGTCTGAAGAGGTTTCCACCAGCCTGGAGGAGATAGAAGAGACTGGCACCATAATCCCAAATAATGGTAATAAAAAGGGGAAAGAAAGTGAGGAAGGAGAACATGGAGAAAGATAAAAGAGCAGTAGAGAGGATAACAAATGTTATGGTGGAACTTGTGCAAACCAGAGGACAATTAGGGAAGAAGGAACTAATTGTTGACCAGAGAGGCTGTGGTTGCTCCATCCCTGGAAGTGTCCAAGGCCAAGTTGGAAGAACCTGGGATAGGTGGAATGAGATGAAATTTAAGGTCCCTTTCGACCCAAACTATTCTGGGATTCTCTCAGCACTGAAGTAAGGAAGCTGCTGGCACTGAGGTCACATTTGGGTGAGGATTCAACACGTTAATGATGATACAGAAACATTCAATTGTTGTGGGAATCTTTCCAGTCATGGCTCAAAAGAAAACACTACTCCTTGGAATGTCCTAATTGGAAGAGGTCCTCACTAAATAGATGGTGACACAACGGGAGGTGACATGAATATAAATTTGTCCTTGATAGATTGTCAAAGACTTCATGGAATCAGTGAAAGAAAATAATGGGTTGATTCATTTCAAATTAAATGGAAAGACAAATAAAATCGTGTAAGTTCAGTTTTCCTATAGCAAAAGGGAAATGTTCTGAAGTGCCAAGGCATGAGGTAAATGGATGCAGAGATCAGAGAGCAGGAGGCTACAGCTCCTACATCCCTGGAAAGGTGGACAAGTTCATTGGAGTGCTGTAGGGATGCCCTGAGGCAGAGATCCTCCTGGATCCTGCTGTCCCAGGGTCCCACAAAGTTATTCTGATGCCAGATTGTATTTAATCAGTCACATTAAATAATCCTTCCCTGCACAAGGTTGTACAGTTCATTTTCTACTTCTTCCAGGTTCTTCCAGATGTTTTATCTTGCCAGACTCTGAAAATTAGCTATTTCTTACAACTGAAGAGCAAAAGAGGATTAGAGAATATCTATATCCTAACATCCTATCTCAGTGCAAAAGCATTTAACCAATTTTTTTTCATTTAATCATTTAAACATTGGAAGGGAGGGTTTGGAGTCCCCATCCCTGGAGGTATCCAAGGAATGACTGGACATGTCAATGGCACTCATTGACAAGGCAGAGATGGGTCACAGGTTGGACTCAATGATCTTGGAGACCTTTTCCAACCTAAATGGTTCTGTGATTCCATGGATCTATCAAACCATATTTCACGTGTCTGAGGGTTGAACAAGGTTAAAGTGAGGAAGTCCAAGGTGCAGAAACAACCAGGTGGGGCTCTTTGACCTGTGGCAGGCAGAAACCCAGGAATGACTGAACACTTTGGATCTATTAAACCTGTTAAACGTGGCTGAAGTTTGAACTTGGCTGATAAAATCATTACAGAGTATGTCTTGCATGGATTGGAGGGAGAGGGGAATGAAATCTATGAAAAAGGTCATCAGGACTGAAATTATTCTTTAACCTCCATAGCCTTTAAATTTTTTCTCAAAGACAGATGATACTTGGTCTTTTTTTGTGATTTAATTCAGGTTGGCCTGGGCCAGGGAGGTTCTGCTTCTTCCCACAGAATTCCATAGGTGGGATAAGGATAGTTCAACCAAATCCAAGCAGCTTCTCTTAAGCAACACACTTATAATTAGGGAAAGAAAATATTGGTGAGTTTAGAAGGCTTAATTTTTAAAAATCCCTATCTTAGTCTAAAAAACACCAGAGTTTTATATAAAAATTTGGTTCCTTTTTTTGTGCTGATTTTACCTCCTTTGCATTGCAAAAGCAGAGCTGTCACAGTAAAGATGTGTTGATGCCTTTTAGGCTGTTAGTGGAAAAAAATAATTATAAATCTGCCAAATACCACAAAAAGTTGAATTTAACTATTCTGTTTCTCTATTTCTCCAATTCAGGGTTGAACTTCAAAACCTTGTGGGACTATTTATAGAAGGCTGTTGGGATTCTGTTCCTTCAAAAAGAAACCCAAGGATATAAAATATGGCAAGGGTATGTTGAGAGGACTTCGAGATATGAAATGCAAAATTATTATATCTATTACTCCAAAAATCAGCTTTCTAAAAGGCAGTTTGAGGATATTATTTTGGTTTTTTCATTGTTTCTTGTAGCTCTTGCCCAATCCAATGGATTAGATCATCCAAGGTTTTAAATGAAACACAGAAATTCCTTTCTTTATCAGGGCTGGAGAACAAACCATGCAGGGTCCCAGCTGGATCTGTCCTGGATCTGATGCTGTTCAATATTTCATTAACAACTTGGATGACAGAAGAGAGAGGAGACTTTGGATGACATCGAGTTGGGAAAGATCACGAGCATTAAAATTCCAAATTATTTTGGAGCAAGCATCCTAATGATGACATTTAATAAAGATGAGTGTGAGGCACTACATATAGGAAGAAAAATCCAATCCATATAAATCCAATGGTGGAATTTTGCAGAAAGGGAGGCTACAAAAGACCTCAAAATTTTTATGAGTCAACACATAGAGCAAATAACTTCCTGGGATCCCTGCAAAGCATCATTTAAGTCTTAATGAAAATAAAATGCCTATTTTTTGGTGTCAGCCTTTATGAAAGAGATGAATTAAAAATGGGGAAAAGTGAAGAGGAAAATAATAGGAAATTATAAACATTTAAGAATCATTGTCATGTGTTGCTTAGTCTAAAAAGAGGAAGGAGACCCTCAATCCTATTTTTATTTAAAATATATTTATGTATGTGTATATATATGTAAATCATTATTTTAAATAAGGTGGCAAGCACTTTTTTTCCATGTCCAAACAGGGCTGGACAAGAAGTAACAGGTTTTAGCTTGCAGGAAGGGAGTTTTTCTATCTGAAAGGATAATTAGGCACTGGAGCAAATTACCATGGGAGATTGTGAAACTCACTGGCAATTTTGAAGAACAGATTAGACATACATCTGCCAACACTCATGTAATTTTAGTTGGTCCTGGTCCAGGGTACAGAAGGAAAAGGGCCCAGATCCATCTTGCCTGGTGGGAGAGACACCTCACTCTGGGAACTGCCCATCCTGGGAACCTCTGATGGGCCATTTTAAGGACAGAGGTGTCAAAGTCTGTATATTGTAGAGCCAGAGGTGACTCCATTCCTCATCCACTTGCTGGAGTCAGCTGGAATCCATCTGGACATGGGCATATTCCATCATGGAATCCAGCTTCACATCTCTATTCACCAACTTCCCAGGGCTTCTCCATATATTGATTTATATAACTCAGGTGGGGAGCAACCCCCAACACAGAGTGTAAGGTGGACATCCAGAATATATAGATTTTATTTTTGCATGTGTCCTTTTATCTGAAAGCATCACTTCTGCACCCAAAAACACAGGGCTCAGACCACTACAGCCAAAATAAAGACTTGCATTTCAAAATAAAGACCTACAGTTTAACATAAGGACCTACAGTTTAAAATAAATTTTAATTTTGTAATAAAATAAAGTCTTGCAGTTTAAAAATAAACCCTTGTAAGTTCAATCTCAATCATTTGCATAATATTCAGAAATCAGCCAAAAATAGGGGTATAAAAAATGAAAGTAGTTCTGTACCTGAAAATAAAGTGGGTTTTGTCACAGCAGCTGTACCTGGGTACCTGCAGTTTCCAGATATATCCAGGAAAATCCCTGTCAGATTCCTTGGCACGATGCCAGACAGAAATTGAAATTCTCAAATATTCCTTCTTTTATAATTTTGTGTCTACTGCACTAAAACCTCCAAAAACTCCTGTTCATTGGGGCATATTCCCTAAATAATGAATGTCTGTCCAGGAATTCTGCCCTTTGCTGCCACACTAAATGCTCCTACACGGCTCCTCTCTGGCCACGCTCGTGCCCATCTGCTTGGATGGCGTGGTGCCCGTGGCAGGTCGCTGTGCCAGCTTCCCTGGGTCAGGAATGCCAAGCTCTGACAGCAGTAGATGGACAACCTGCCTCTCACTGCCCTGCTCTCCCTTCCAAAATCCTCCCCAGCCTGGTTCTGTGATACCAGGTAGGGAATGGAAAGTACCCGAAGGGAGGAGAACGGGAAATATAAAAGGTTTGGGGATATTTGTTCTTTCCAAAAAAAAAATCAGGCTTCTAGGAAACATATAAAGGCCATTTGGGATATAAGATATTATAAAAATATTGCCCATAGGAATGCTCTGAAAGCAAACCCTTGGCAGGGTTTCAGTAGCTGCATTAGGCAACTCGTAGGCAAAGGATTGCTCCCAGCTCTTCCCGGCCAGCACCTGCATTTGTGTGGGAAGTGCCTCCCTTCCTTTAGGCTGATTAATAAACCAACAGTATTGACAGTCTCTCTCACCCAGAATGGGGTCAGTGCATCAGGGCACAAGCCGTGGTTGAGGATTCCCAGCTCTGTGCAGCTCCAGGGGCAGCTCCTGCTCCACCCAGGTGAGAGGGAGGGAACCTGGTTTGGATGTGGATTGGGGGGCAGCCCCCCAGGAGTGAGGTTAGGGGGGGTGAGGTGATCCTCTGTCAGATAAAACCATGTGGGAAGACCTCTGTCCCAGCTATGAGATCACAGAATCCCGGAATCCCTGAGGTTGGAAAAGCTCTCCCAGCCCATGGAGTCCAAGGCCGATCCTTACCTTGTCCCTGAGTGCCACGGCCATCATTCCTTGGATATCTTCAGAGATGGGCACTCCAACCCTCCCTCAACAGCCCTTTCCAATGCTTAACAACCTTTTCCATAAAGAAATTCTTCATGATGTCCAACCTGAACCTCCCCTGGAGCACCTTGAGGCAATAAAGCCTCAATGGATGGAATAAGAGAGAAGGAGGAGCCTTTCTGTTTGTGTCCCTCATCTTTTCCTCTCCTTGCATCTCCTGGGAGCCACAGAGCCTCTCAAAACATGCAGCCACTGCTGGGGCCCATGTAGAATTTCAGGGAGGGATGGAGAAACAAAATGATTTTTTATGAAGACTTTTTCCACTCATGGAGAAAAAAATCCAAGTGTGGTGTAAGAGGTCTCCACCAGTAGAGAAAAGGGCACTGGGTGTCAGCATCAGTATAAATAGCCCTGATTGAGAGCACAATAGCTCTGCCTGAGCTCTCAGGAAAGAGCCAATAGAGACATTTGGAGATTTCAGAGCATAAATCACTGTCAGGAAGCAAGGCCATGTTTTCCTGGTGTAAACATCAGGAGTAGTTTAGAGTTCTATGCTCACACCTTAAAATCAGGTAATTTAACATGCTAAATGTTACCAATAAGAGAAGATTTTACACTGAAAAAGAAGCTCAGACACTTGAGGTTTTACCTCCAGGACAAAATGTGTATATGGGAGTCTTGGAGGAGGTGCCAGAGACTCAACAGCCATGTAGACTAAACCCTTAGTCCCCAACCCCCAACCATTTTCTGCATATAAATTAAATATTTCAGTCTGTCATTCAAAGCAATTTCACAATTATAGAAAGTTGATGCACATTAAAGGCAAGACAAGAAAACTAAAGAAAGAAAAAAAAAGGCATTTTTCTCCCTGATGAGAAAAAATTCATGTCCCTAGAAAAGGAGCTGAGCAGTGACATTTTGCTGAGTGCTTGGTTGGTTGGGATAGTTGGAAGATGTGAAAGTCCTAAAGTCAAGGCAAACTTAATTGTAGAATAAAGAAATGAACCAAAAAGTGCTTGTTTCTCTGTATTGTGATGCTTTTGCAAAAGCCTGAGACAAGTACAGTATCCACTATCCTGCTATGAGAAATACCCAGACATTTCCTGGTAAAGAAGAGGAAAAATTAAGTATAAATTTAGAACAAGAATTACTATAACTGGCACCTGAATGTGTCTTCTTTGGTGATCAAATTAAAATGAAGAGGGAAAGGAAAATGACATGTTTTGAAAGACCAGAGCTCTCTATGTAAGGATGGACTCCTCCAAGTGCAGCACCTGATGCTTCCAATCCAAACCCAAAATCAAACTGGATTCAGCTGAGTATTTGTTTCACTGCTGAAAATGCATTGTATGTAAAACACCAGCTCATGGCAGTTTGCTCTCCAAGCCAAGGGGAAGCACAGGTTGGCCAGGGCTTGGAGCAACCTGGGATAGTGGAAGGTGTCCCTGCCCATGGCAGGGGGGTGGAATTAGAAGATCTTGAAGGTCCCTTCCAACCCAAACCAGTCTGGGATTCTCATCTGAATTGGAACAACCTTTACGCTTTTCCTTGGCAGTGATGTCTCTTCTTTTTTGCCTCCCCAAAAAAGCAGAGAATGACAAATCAGAGCAGGAAGAATCACACTGAAATAGTGTTAATACCATCTCCAGGAGAGAATCCCTTCCTGAGGAACCGTGTGGCAAATGCACCTGGGGCAGGACTCCAAGGCACAGGCTGTGCTTCAGCCCTAACACCCCACGTGGGCCTTCTCAGCCATGTAGAAAATTATCCGCAGCAAAGCTGCTCACGTATCCAACACCACATTCCTGGCTGTTTCCAGGAGCCTGACATGTGGGAAGGTGGACACAGAGAGACAGAACGAGTGTAGATCATTACAGGAACCACACAGGGTGAAGCTGTGAGTGATGGTGCTGTAATGGAAAGGCGCGAGTGTGACAGCGGGGACACCGCGCTCCGAGAGACCCCGCACAGCCCAGGGAAAGGATCTCGTCTCATAAGTCATCCTTGATCCCACTTTCGAGCTGACCTCTGAACACACCTGCCCCCCTTTTAGGCTCTCCACCTGTGACATTCAGTGGGAATTAAGGGGACAAGGTGAGAGTGTAAACCAACAAAAAGCCACATCGGGGTTGAATGACCCCCTCTGTGTTCCCTGTATCCATAGTCTCCTTCCTTCCATATCATTGGTTATTATCTGTATTTCCATAGCAGAAGAGCTTAAAACTAAGATCGAAGCTCCACTGTGACAAACTCTGGCTCAGCACCATCACAGGTGCCAATTTCTGCCTCACAGTGAACCAAAACCAGGGGCTGGGGGTGAAGTGTGGGGCTGGGGGTGAGGTGCCCAAGGTGACACCCGTGCCTGGGCACAGGTCTGGATGGCACTGTGGCTGAGGGCACAGTGATGCTTTCCATTCTTTTCAGCCATACTAGTAAAGGAAACCATCCTGCTTTATTTTATTAAAGTCATATGTTATTCTGGAATTCTGTGTTGCTGTTATTCTGCCTGCTTAGTCTGGCAGTCTAAGTATATTTGAAAACCAATAAAATAAAATATTACCAAAAAACATAATACTCTAGAAATCCACTCCCTTCTGTAATTACAGTTTAATGTCTAACATACTTTGTGCTTCACATTCAGCAAACTTTGATACAGTACTTAGACTGAAATTATGGTGCACCAGAGTAACATACATTTGCTGGCAATGAAAATGGGAAATAATTTCTCTTTTATAATTAGGGGATGTCTGCAGGATGGAGGTGCTATTTGTTTGTCATCACAGAATATGCCTGCCTTGTGTCAGGCAATCAGTTTGACATGTGGAGTTAACTTTAGGTTATCCAGACCAGGCACATGCATTTGTTCTCCATTTTCTCTGCAAGTCAAAATGGGAATCTTTCCTGGGCATGTTTTACAGAAGGGCAACATTTTCTCGTAAGGAATTTTTGTTTGCTGCTTTTTCAATCTCTTATTTTCAAAATACTCTCATGGCAAAACCACAAAGAGACATATTCCTGATCCACATGAACTAAGAGACCACAAGCTTTAACAATCAAAATAATAAAAATTGCTGCTGTATAATGATGGGGGAAGCTTGGGTTTTTGCTCTTTTGCCAGCATTTGTGGCATATTTCTAGACATGATGTTGGTAATATAGACCGTGTGAACAAAGTTTGGAAGGCAACATCTTTTAATTGAATGGCTCCAGCAGTAATTATTATTTGCTCTCTTGTTAATTAACAATTTACAAATGGCAGCCAGCACAGTATGGTTAAATTACTTCTCCAAGATGACTTAAAGCTGGAAAAGGGTTGCAATTATGTTTTATCAGAATTTTTCCTCTTTTTTTTTTTTTTTAACACTGGCAGTTTCTTTTTGACCCTGTAAGAGAAGTCAGAGAGGGAAATGGAGGGGAAAAAAAAGAAATTGTATCATCTATGTCCTTCCCACCAAAGTTTCCCAGTCTGTTCACAGGCAATTTCCTATCTCCAGGAGCAGATAGTAATCACAGCTGAACAATGGTTTAAAACCGAGTCTCCCTCACTTGGTTAGGTCCAGAAAAATAAGTTTAACTCTCATGTTTCTCTTCTTTACACAACAGGGATAGATAGTTCCTTCAAAACAGCCATTCCAACCAATTCCAGTAACACACCAGGACCAGCACAGCCGGTTGATCCCCAGATCAACCAGATTTTCAAGGTTCGTTCAGTCAAGAATTCAATTATGAGTTCTGCAGATCATAGAATCATAGAAAGGTTCAGGTTGGAAGGGACCTTAAAGCTCATCTCATTCCAACCATTGCAACCCCCTGCCATGGGCAGGGACACCTTCCACTATCCCAGGTTGCTCCAAGCCCTGTCCAACCTGCCCTTGGACACTTCCAGAGAAGGGGCAGCCACAGCTTCTCAGGGCAACCTGTGCCAGGGCCTCCCCATCCTTACAGGGAAGAATTTCTTCCCAATCTCTAATTTAAACTTCCAGTTTGAAGCCATTCCCCCTTGTCCTGTCACTGCTCTTGTAAATAATCTCTCTTCGGATGTTTCAGCTCTTGGTGTCATTGGGAATTTCTCAGTTCTAATGCTCTGGTGAGGCCAAATTCTCAAAAGTGGTCTCAAAAGTGGGACCTGGTGGAAGAACCATTGCTTGGGATAGAGACAAGCCAGTGGTAATGAACCGTTTGGGACCAATTTCTTCGGCAAGGTGTGGTGAAGGGAACAGAGCAGCTCTTATTCATCTCCAGTTGCTGTGATCATAGGGAAACCAAGCAGGAAGAACTGGAGCTCACTGTCTACTTACATATGCAAATTGTCTTCTTCGTGCCTACATTAAACAACAGCCTGTGCAGGACTAAACAGGACAGGTAATTACCCAGAAATGTGCCCATGGTCTGGCACAGAGAGATGCTGAGATGAGAACATGAACATAGTGTGTACCCTTTTAGGAAAACTTGATCCTTAGACAGCTACACAAAGAGATTATCCTGATTATGTGGCATTTCCTCGAGATGAAGAAATACAGACACGAGAATCATGTGTTCACCTTTGTGATTTAGGGGTATGATCATGACACAAATGGCATTTAACAAAGTAATACAGGAAGCAACACAGATTCCTGCCATCCCACTGCTCATCCATGGAGCAGGAGAGCATTGCCTGGGCTCTGCTTTTCTCCCAGAGTCATTTTAATCTATCAAGCTCAACACAAACTTTTATGTAGAAAAATAAAAGCGGTTTTATTTTCCGAATGATCTCATTAATTCTTCTGCAGGATATTTTCTATTTCACCAATGTGCTGAAAATTTCTTCCCAAGGAAAAGAAAGGGCTGGCAAGCAGAGGCCATGGCTTTGGTCAGGGTACAGCTGCAGTTCACTGCTTTTTTTTGTCCTGCAATTTTACCCATTTTTCCCTGAGGATTAAAGTGAAAAAAAAAAAAAACAAAAAAACCCCCCCCCCCCCCCCAAATCTCACCATTGTCACAAATCCAGAAGGAAATAAAACCTGGTGGGAAGTCACACAGAATGCCCAGTCTTGAAGATTGGATCAGGTAGCAGGGACTTCCCAACAAGGACCCCAGTCCTCAATTTATTGGGATTGACCAAATTTATTCCTTTAGTTATTTACTAAATTTTTATAAACCTGCTGGAAATAGCAATGCTGTCCTAGAAAAATCAGTACAGTTAATCCTGGCAATGGGCTCCCACATGCTGGTGACAGTGGCTTGTCCCTGGGAGCAGCACACTAGCCTGGGTCTACTTCAACTGGAAAAGAAAATATTGGAGAGTGGCAAATTTTTTGCAGATGACACAGTGTGATTATGTGCTGGAAACAGCAATCCAAGCAACAAAGTTTCGGGCAACATCCAAAATAACTGGCAAGGGGAATATGCTCATTTCCTTGGTTTTAGCATCCTAAAATCAGGTTCTAACTCAATGAATTCCAGTAAAAGCAAATGATGGACACAGAGCAGTGAGGAGCAGCTGAGCTGGGAATACTGCACCATGCCCCTGGTTTTGGGGGTGACAGCTCCAAATATTTAAGGGTGAGGGCTCCAAATATTTAAGGGTGAAATCTCCATGGGATGAAATAGAGTCTGGCTCCCCCATCCTGCCATGGAGCTTAACCCTAAATGCCAATTAAACATCTCCTCGTGGTCCTCCGCCAAGGGGTGCAGATGTTCAGGCTCCCTCCCTCCCTGCCATCCCTCTCCCATGTGGATAGCCTGGGAAGAGCATTACCCTGACAATGCTGAGGGTGAGGTTGTCATTTTTCCTGCTGCACAGAAGTGAAATAAGAAATCAGATGTCCCTGAACCCCCCTGACAGTCGCCCTGGCTGGAGCCACGCTGCCCATTTGCAGCCAGGGGATAAATAACGGGTACCAATAAATGCCAACTGTCACCTTGGCTTTCATGGGATCTGTGCAATCAAGCTGACAGGAGGGCAACCCCCCTGCTTCTCTAGGAACACCCAAGGACCCCTGAGTGGTGGCTTGAGGCACAGCTGGACACAGCTGGAGCCATGCCATGGGAACAGGCTGGGTGTCCCTTTGGAATGAGCTCCCCTCAGCCCAATGCTCCTCACATCCTGCAGATCAACTCACTGGTTTGCTGGTTTTCTTTAGTTTTTCAGTAATTTAGTAATCTAGTAATTTAATATTTTCTATTTAACATTTAAAAAATTAATAATTTTCTTTAATATATTTTTAACATGGATATCAATGTCATACAGCCAATGGCACTCAGGATGTTGTAGGACACATTCCTTGAGGAGTGCAGAACATATCCCATCTCCTTGTAGGATCACAAGAAGACCTCTTTGGATACTGTACTGAATGCCTGAAATACAGACAATGAAATCCTCAGCACTGAGCTAAAACCAGGGACGACCGTGGTTCACCATGGCCCTGCAAGAGCAACTAAAAGACTTGATGGCAGAAAAATGTATTTAAAGCTTTACTTTGTGGCAGAGGGTTAAATAGTTGCTGTGGTGGACAGGAGTCTCTCCACAGAGCAGTGGGGAGACCCTGCACCTTTCACACCCAGGAGGGTTGCACAAGGTGGTCCTTGCTGCCGTCCCTGCATCAGCTATTTAGTTCCACGACAAAAATAATCCAAGGGAATCACATCCCTCAAAGATCACTCGGTGCCGAGGAACCAGCGGCAAGAAGGGAATGCTTAGAAATTCACACCAGGGTCTCATGTTTTATTTTTACTGAGAAGCAAGGAATTGTGGCACCGGAGGAGAGGAGGGATGGAGCCCACGCCACGCTGGTGGGCAGCGCCCGCCTCTTCAAAGGAAGGTGAACCCCCTATAAGGCCCCTTCCTGCTGGTTCAGGGCAGCCAGGCTCCTTTCCCAAGCCTCCAACATCATCTCACAGGCTGAAGCACAGGATTTGATTACCCTTATCATTATCTGAGCTTCCAGGGCTACGTGTTTTAATAACAGACATAAAATTCTCTGGCCCGCTCTGAAACCCCACCACAGCATTTGTTTCAATGACCCCCTGTGGTCGTGAATTCAGCAGATTGACTATGTATTGTATGAGGAAGGATTTCCTTTTGTTTGTTCACAAAGCATTGCCCTTTAATTTAATCATATGTCCCTTTGCTCTTGTACAGTTCACTGTAGTCTGCCCATTCCCTCCTCCCCTCCCTTTTTTTTTTTTTCCAACAATCTGGACATCTCCGACCATTCCAGTGCTTGCTGTAATTATTTCTCTTAATTCAGTTATTAAAAAATGTCTGCTCGTGGCAGAAGCATTGCAGATCTTTAGCAAAATTGATACAAATATTTTATTAGGATAATTAAGAACGTTCAGCACAAGCTTGTTTGGGAGAGCATTGGAGAAACCGAGCAGGTCTGAAATTTGAAACAGATGCAGGACATATTCATAAATAAAACCAGACCAAGTCAAACTGTGGCCTGCATAATAAGACATCACTCACTCTGTTTGCTCTATATTTGCAGACATGTTGTTAGCTGCATTTATTACAAAAGTTAGGTGCTTATTTGGAAGCTTTCACTTCTGTGAGCTTGTGATACTTTCTGTAAAACAAGACCCATAAATCATAGAGCGCCGGTTTGAAAACCGTGCACCTCCAGATAACCAGCACTTGTCATTAGATTGTCTAAACCAGAGGATTAGCCAAAATACAGATGGAGAGGAAACACAGACTGTTTACATTGAGTATTTTGGACAAGAGCCCAAGGAAATTACAATCGATATGGATATAGCATTTCTGAAGAGTTATGTAGCAAAAAGCGCAAGAAAATACTCTGACAGAGAAAATAAATAAAGCTGACAGAGGCTTAATTCTCTAGATCCTGGACTGTGGATAAAAATTAGAAACATTAAGCCATTAAATCATTTCACCAGGCCTTTAAACAATAGGAGCAGACTCGCATGTTACTGCACAAATTCAGAACGGTCTCTTTTGCAGACTAGATAAATATTCAGCATTGTAACTCTAACACTTCTCACACTTCCCATACACTGCATGACCTATTTCCCAGTCCTTTTTCATGTGGGACAGGTTTTAAATAAAATAGAAATTCCTCTTGCTTCTTACAGATTGGAGTTGATTAAATATTCTACTGATAAAGGGTAAGCAAATGTCAGATTCAATATAATAAAAAGAGAAATGAGAGTTCATACAAGCAGCAAAGCAAACAATCCATTTTCATACTTTATTAGAAACATTTATTGCCATAATGACTGCATTATACTAAGCAAGCAGGTGGAAAGGTGCTCTGTGCAAGATATTCTCAAATATCTTTATTTTGAGGATTTTATATCTCCAATATTTAGACAGATGTTTTATTCCCTATAATATAGTCAGAGTATGAAATGCCGTAATTTCAGTTACTACATAAGGATCAAAATTGTACTTGGAGATCACGGCCTGTCATTGTGATTTCAACAATAATGGTAGCCCATTAAATGCTCAATTTTTCTGCTTTGCCTTTATATTCCCAATGGTGAGTGGCTTTAGATATAGATGGCAGAGCTCCGCGTGCAGCGGCAAATGCTCTGCCCAAATTTGCGGAACACATTGCGAGTGCTCTCCTCTCCTCACTTATTGTGCTCCCCGTACGATTCTCTGGATACGCAAGTCTGAGCCAGGGCCTAAACGGGAATGACAAAGATGGGCAGCTCTGCCCTGCGCGGGCCCCGCTATCAAACAGCTGGCACTCGTTATCTTAACAAACAGTGGGAACTGTAATTAAGCAGATCTGTGTTCAATAAGACACCAGTGCCACCAGTGCTGCCCTTGGAACAAGAATGGGGACTTGTTTCAGAGCTTGGCTTTCTCTTAATTTACCAAATCAGGAAGCCCAGTCAGCAAATAATGTAACAAAAGATTTCATTATTATCCTTCATTTAATTTAAGAAAGAATTTAACCTATGCTCAGTGCTCAGGGCCCAGGCTTGCATTCCTCCTGCAGCCCAACTTCCTATGAGAAGCATAAGTAAAGCAAGGCTAGCTTCACTCCAGGATTTTCATTATTAATTTTTTACATCCAAGCCATTTTATTCTCAGGGATTCTCCTACTTTGCAACCAATTTTGAAATATGTGTCAGTTCAAGTTTAGGATAAGAAAGAGAAAAAAACTTGACATCTTAACCAAGAAAATTTACTACACAGTTTCTTCTTTTTATTAACAGAGATCATTAAGACATCAGGTTTTTTTTCTTTTACTGGCAGCATTCCACAGCCAGACTATTCACAATGTCTAGGACACTTTCATTTTGTAATCTGGAGGATACAGTATATTAATTTTCAGGATTTATCACAAGAAAAGTGAAGTCATACTAAGTACAGTAGGTGTAACTAACTTTCATGTCAAAAAAGCTGTAAAGAGTGCCAGAAGCTCTGCTGGGCTAATAATAAGCTAAAAGGATATAAACTTGATTAGTCTCACTTAAGAAGCAAGAAGATAAAGTAAGCTTGAAAAGGCCTTTGCTCTTCCTTCAACTTCAGTGGGTTGAAGAGAATCATGAAGCTTATCACCATGAGATACTCTCTATAATGCCAGTATAGTTATTAGTTATATGTTAATTTATACTCCACTGCACCCAGCCACAGCTACCCCAGCAGAATTTGTAATTCTGTCCAAAATCTTTGCAGCATCTCAGTGCTGTCACACTGTGTCACATTCCCTTAAGGGCACCTTGCACGGTGATATAAAATCTCCTTATTAGAAATTTCCAGCTACCAGAGGAAAATTGTTCCCCAAATGGAGGATCAAGAATGTCCTTTCCGTGCTCTTGAAGGCAGCAGACACAGTGGTGCTGTGAGCCCTCCATGCTCCCCACTCCTAGGATAGGAATTTGGAGAAGAGAAGGCTCCAGAGTCACTTCATTGTGGCTTTCCAGTACTCAAAGGGGGCTCACAATAAGGAAGGAGAGAGAGAGGCTGTGGCTGCCCCGTTGAAAAGTCCAAGACCAGGTTGGGTGGGTATTGGAGCAACCTGGGATAGTGGAAGGTGTCCCCATGGCAGAGGGTTGGAACTGGATGGTCTTCAAGGTTCCTTCCAACCCAAACCATTGCAGGACTCCGTGATTTGGAGGCTCTTTGTTGTTTTGTGCCATTGCAGGAATCCAGGGGACATTTAAACCAGGACCTGGGGCTGGGACGATGCCTTGAGCTCACCAGTGCTGTGGTGTCTCTGCACCTACCACAACATCCACCTCCTTCATAAATTCAGCTTTAGTTGGACTGAATGTGGAGCAAAAATGCAGCAAGTTGGGTCCAGCTGCCTGGAACATCTCAGAAGATTAAAGAGTGGAAGAGCAAGTTTGATGTAACTCACTTTTCTAATGGGAAAATGCACCAAACCCCACATATTAGCAATGAGATTTTAGGAAATTGTAATTTCCTAAGTAAGAGTAAGGGTTCACCCCTTACTCTTGTGGCATATTCTTGATGTGATTCTTTTGAAAACCTTTGAACTTGAGATGGAAAATTGTAGCTGGAAATATTTGACTCCTACACTTGAATTTCCACATGGTAACACAGCCACACTTTTTTAACCCTTGAGAATTAAAACTAGTTAAGGAATAATTTTATCTTAATATGTTTTATTAACTCTTGTCACTGTGTTCTCACCATGCTCACTTAACCCTTGCTCTCCAAACACTTATTGTTCCTTGAAGTTGGCAACAACTGCATCATTCTCTCAGAAACCACGAGTCTCGCCCCCAGGTAAGTCAGTAGTAACCTGAGTGAAAAGTTATTTCTGCTCACTCAAAAAGAAAATCAGTCCTTCTTGCCACCCAAGTCCAAGAGGACACAAACTGGGGTTTGGTTTCCAGGAGAAATAAGGTGGACAACAACTTTCCATCCCCAAGAGTTTTCCCAAATAAGCATATTATGGTGGGAGCTGTGTCCTAATGAAGAAAAACAGTATTTTCTCAAATGTAAATTGTAGTTAATGGTGCATATGGTTCTGCATGCTGGTATTGATTATTATGGATTAAGAGGAGTTTTGGAGTGATGTATAGCAGCTGTATGTTTTCACGTCTGCAAATTTGGATTCTCCACCAGGAGCCACGTCAGTACAGCATCACAAGAGCTGGGATGTGTGGAAAAGGCACCAGGAAGAAAATGGGAAAGGAAATGGTGCAGAAAATGCTCCCAGAAAAGATGAGAGGGAGGAAGGAGAAAGGAATGAGACTGAGAATGGGAAGGGAGAGAGCAAGGAGTATGAGAGGTGATGGAGCAAACAAAGAATACAGAGGTGGCTGAGAACATGTTGGGGTGAGCTGGTATCAAATGTTGTTTTCTTTAAAATTGGAAAATATATTTAAAATCATCAAAAGAGTGTTATTGAGTCAGGTCACACCCTGGAGACCACCAGGGCTTGGGATGTCCCAGGAAAGGTAGTGGGAAGAAAACTCGCCAGACCTGCACTGGCAGGTTATTAAGTTCGGAGGCTCCAAAAAATTCAGTGCTGTTCAACATTACAGGCACAAGTCCAAGGTATTTTATCCCCCCCCTTATTATGACCTTAATTATCATATTGTATCCAATTATTATATGTATATTTTTGGTAGAAAGTGAAGAAGCTGCTGCTGTGAATTAAGGCATGATCTGTAGAACAAGTCAAGTATCTTGGTTTTGAGGGATATTTAATTTTACTTCCTGGGTTTGGAGGGAACATAGAAATTGTATTTGTATAATAAATTAGTGCATAAACAACAAAATATTAAAAAAAAAACCTCTAAGGATGGTCGTTCTTGGTAATTACCAGATTTATGCAGATAAAACTGCTAAAACAGTTTAAAAATCTTTTCCTTCTGGTGTTAATTTTAATATTGATATCCATTTCTTATCTTTTTCCTTATTTGTTTCATAAATCAAAACGGATCCTGAAAAGGGGTCAGCCTGATCCAGACTTCAAACCACCCAATTCAGGAAAGGTGAGGACAACGGCTGCAGCTCCTACTTGTGGTTGCCAAGGGAAAAATAAGGTTGCAGCACTTGCTCCAAGGTGTGGGTGGTCAAGACTGGAATAGGATGCCTGAGGAAGTGGTGGAATCACCATCCTTGGAAGTCTTCAGAAAAATGTTTAAATGTGGCACTTGGGAATGTGGGTTAATGTTGGCCTTGGCAGTGCTGGGTTAGCCGTGGACTCAGTGGTCTTGGAGGGCTTTTCCACCCTTAATGGTTCAGTGATTCTATGTGCTGCAATGAAAAGAAACTTCCTTGGAAAGCACAGGCTCTTACAAGCTCAAGTTTCAGGATTCCAGGCAAGGAAAAGGTTTAATAGTTGTAATTACCTGGAGTTTTTGCAAGGCAGTGTGTGTGTGCTTTGACACGGCCGTCAGCCCTCTCACCACCCAGCTCCGGGTGCCTTTGAAATTCCAACGTGCTTCGGCTGGATGGATTCTGAAGGAAGGAAGGCTCAGTCAACACCATGGAGAGTGTGGCTTGTAAAGCTTTTTGTGTGGTTGGTTTGGTCCTAATTTGTCAGGAAAACATAGTAGGCCAGGTAGAAGGAAGAATAAGTCCCCACTCCAGAGAGCTGGGAAATCTCAGCTTTGAAAAGGTGTCATAGGGGAAGTTCTTAGAATTATAGAATCATAGAATGGTTTGGTTTGGAAGAGACCTTCAAAAGATCATCTAGTTCCAACCTTCCTGCCATGGGCAGGGACACCATCTACTAGACAGGTTGCTGCAAGCCCCATCCAGTCTGGCCTTGGACACTCCCAGGGATGGGGCAGCCACAGCTTCTCTGGGCCAGCTTTGTGTGCTTTGAAGATTCAGCTGGACAGGGTGTGCTGGGCCACCTTGTCTAGAGCACCATTTGCCGAGGAAGGTTAGACCAGATGATTCTTGAGGTCTCTCCCAGCCTGGAATTCCCTGATTCTTTGATCTCCTCATCCCTTTTGGGGACATCATGCTGTGTGCCCCACAGAAAGAAGCCAAGTTTAGGTAACCAGGGACGCTTTGGAAACCAAGCCATGATCTGGTCATTGGCGACTGAGTCCTGACAGCCCCCTCCCTACCTGTCCCCAACATCTCACAATGATTTAAGCACCAAAACTCAGCCACATAATTAGCAGAAGAAACTGAGGGTTTCTGCTGAAAGGCTGTGATTAAATTAGCCATTTATGGATTTCTGAGAGAAAGGAGACTAAAATGTTTTATAGTGTAGTTAAAAGAACCAGTGAATGATTCCCTCATGTTGAACATTTCCTAATGTCAGAAGCAGGGTGGATGACACAAAAATCATAAATCCAATCGAGAAGTGTTAAAAATCACTTTAGTCTGCCAACTTACTAGAAATTCAATAAAATGAGATGGGAGAATTTATTTGTGTATGTGCAATAGATATGTGTGAAATTAAACCCACAGAGGTGTCCGTGTGCAACACATGCATGACAGGGTGAGGGTCCCATCACCCACATATCACAAACTGGGGAGGAAAGGGATTTGGGAAACAAAGCCAGATGCCTGACTTGGGGATGGAAGGGGTGAAAGGACAGGGGTGTTTTCTGGGAACAGGGGTGTTTTCAGCTCCCATTGCACCAGCACTCTGGGAATGGCCCCAGTGCTTCCAGTGAGCTGCTGTTTATTTTCACACGTTTATTTTTCACTGCACTCATCCTGTTTAATGTACATTAACTCACATTTTGCCTGCATAGAATGGGACTTTTAAGAGGCATGAAATAACAAAACAGGGCTTTGTTTTCCAGCCAGATTCCCTCCGCGTGCGCTCCGCCGGTGTCTGCCTCGGCTTCCAGCTCCATCATCACATCCAACAGAGCCTGGGGCAAAGCTGGAGAAAAACACCCGGCACATTCAATTTACAAACAGAAATAAACACCTTTCCGGCAGGTTCTACATAATCACTGAACAAAACCAGGGGAGTGAAAAAACCCACCCTCAACACACCATTTTTTCTGTAGTTGGTGCGTGGCAGTGACCCTTTATTTTCTCGGGGAAATAACGCTATTATGGGAAGATGTCTAGCGCTGGGATCTCGGCTGGCGCCGCAATCTCCTTTCCTGTTTCCCGAGGAGCTGGTGGCAGCGCTGCCGTGTCACACCTCGGCAGATTGCCTGCCTGGGTGGCTGCTCTGTCCCCCGGTGACGCCGGCACTGTGCCCCCCAACTGAAGCCATTTCGCGGTGCCGCTCACCCACCGAGTCGCGCAACTTCAGAGCGGGCGAAAATGAATCAGATATGAAAATGTCTGAAGCAATAAATTAACACACAGCAGGGGAGTGATAGCTTAATCCATTCCACTCCAAACAGTACCTGACACCCATTACTGTTCCAGGAGGTGGGACACCAGAGCGGTACTGGAGCGAAAATGATCATTCCCAACTGATTTGAGGCGTTGCAATAGGCCTGTAATGTGACTCTGGGAGAGAACCTGTGCAGGGTTTTATGGTGTTTGTACACAGAATCCAGGTTAACCTGCCACTGTGTTTCCTTGGGCTTCCTTGTTTTGATTAACCCAGAAAGAGAGTGTTCTAAGTTTAAGCAGGACTTTATTATATTATGTCCTCGTTGAGCATCTAATAATAACTGCTCATTATTCATGCAAAGGCTAATAATGTATAGCCAACACTCCCAGAACATGAGACATCACCATCTTGACTGGAAACATTTATTTGTACAATGATTAAACAACTAAGATAAAATCAACATTAGCAGTCAACATCCAACAGTATCTTTATCTTACACTAAGTATCTTTATAGTAATTTAATATTTACTGTAAAGAGCCCTAACACCTATTTGCAACTAATCCACTGAAAGTTTCAAAATACTATTTCTGCAATAGTTTCTTCCAGGAAAATCAGATCAGCTCAGTTTTTAGCGTCGATGGCAGATAAACAAAAATATTGTTGCCAGGGACTTTATTGCAAAATTAAATGTCCTGGGAAAAAGATTTAATTTGCTGCTTTCCCTAATACTATGCCAAGCTCTCAGGTACACCCATGTAAACCTACACTTGAGGTTTTACTACAAGGCTGGGTTTCCTTACTTTCTGTTGCACATATATTGAAACTAAAGAAACCTATGAGCTCATGGACAAATTGAGAGAGCTCTTAGATACTTCTTTCCCCTTTCTTCCCCTTCTTGGCTGAAATTCAGAAATATGAACACTAGATGAAAAGACAGAATTCAGAATTTGAGCCCATTTCATGCATCCCACATTTATCTGCTAATTTTTCCATGAAAACAACCAGCCACTTGTGACGCCAAGACTCTGGGACTCCTTCAGATGGACAATAAATAATTATGATATGAAATACATAGACCTATTATAAAGACACATTCATGTTTTGTGGGTCAACTGATAGGGCTGGTCACCAAATTCATTGCAAGCAGCTGCAACCTGCCCATGGTGCGACATGGGGAGAAATGGATTTGGCTCCAGTGCCCAAGCAAATACAACATAAACCCATAGTGTGGGTGAAAAATATCAGGTTGCAACTTTATTTTTGCCCAGGTATGAAATAACCATAATTATGTGAAACTCTGATCTCTCATCCATATGTGGCATTGATAGTTCACAGGCTGTGCAACCCAGGATCGTTCTAGAGGTATGTGGGGGCAAGGAGTGAGGATATGGAGTCTACCAGACCTGCAGGTGCTGGCACTGCTTCTAAAGCTTGAATTCCAGCAGCTCAGGGGCTTCTCATGGCTGGTACTTGATGATGATCAAGGGCTGGACTAGGACTGCTCACCAGGACTCATCACACTCCCCTAGTTGCTGCTTAAAAATCAAGTGTTAGCATTTTCCAAATGGTTTCCATCTCCCGAGTGTTATGGGAAAATATGAAAATAGGAAGGTTTGGATCAGCAGCATCTCTGCCCAGCCAGGACAGCCCCTCTGCCACGTGCAGGTATTTCCAACCCCACTCTGGCAGGACACACTGCTATGAAAGCACAATTCATCTCTCCGTGATAGACACTTTAGAGCAGTGTTTCTCAACTGTTTAAAGTTGAAAGAGCATCCAACCCTTTTGAAGAAAACCTACAGCTCACCTTGGGAAGTGTCACCACAACTGCTTCCCTCTGCAATCCAGGGCCAAAATTCCATGCGTTCGCCGCTTGTCTTTGCTCCCTGTTGGAGCTGTTTGGCTTTTTTTGAGAACAAATGGAACAGTTTGGTCACCCCAAAAAGTGTCCCAGGTCACTTCTCAATGCCACGTCACTCACCAGTGGCTCCAGGAACACAATAAAATAAAAGGAGGCTGAAGTATTGAAAAAAATATGTATGTCCACATTTATACCTAACAAAGTATTGGCCATAAGAGATTTGATTCTTCACCTCCTCACAGCACGTACACAGTGGTTTGCACTTGGAAAAACCAGAACAAACTCGACATTAATGCTCCCTCTCTGACAAGGTAGTTTTATATACTCAATTACCACCGCATTATCTTTCATCTCTACTATGTGTGAAAACAGTAAGAACCAAATATATTTCACTTAGGGTTCCTTCATTCCGAAGAGTTTGCCTTTGTCTTCCTTTACCCTATGCATTGACAGCAAACTTCTTGAATTAACTGGCTCATGGTATAACTCATGCATGGAAATCCAATATAACCTCTTGGCTACGAGCAGCAACACTTCGCTTATCGTACACTAAAAGAATTTTTACTGGTTAATTAAGATTTGTTTGCTTAATTTTTTTCAGGCGGTTGGGGATGTTGCTCCTCTGTCACTTGGCTGGGAAAATCGTGATGTATACGCTGTATAAAAGTGCCAAAAGAAGAAATGTGGAGACTGCAGTGTCTCTGGTAGTAAATCTTTTTTGTAATCCTAACTTCATATTTCCATTGAATTGTTCCTCTCGAGCTGTGCAGACAGTTGAAGTATTTGAGTGTAGTCACATATGCTTTGGTGCTGCTAACAGCCCTAAAGTTCCTAATCCAGAGGCACACACAGGGCCCAGGATGTTGCTGGCACTCCTCGGGCTGCAAAATATTACAGCACACCTTCTCTAGTGCTTGCTTTCGAAATTTCCTTTGCACTTTGTTTACTATATATTCCAATAGTGTAATATTAAACAAAAACAGTGTGTCCTGTGCCAGAATGATTGATTACTACACCGTGGCAAGGTCACCTCCTAGGAACAGGCTGAGTGCAGTAAGGGCTGTCTGACTCATACAGTTAACACTATATCCGCATTGTATGAATGTCACCAGCAATCCAGTGATTTATTGCTTGGAAGGCTCTGTTCAATTTTTTCTGCCTGACCAAATTGCACATTTTCTAGAAAAAGAAGCAAAAATATTTCAGCACATGGATTACCCCAAGTCCTCATTTCTCCCACTAGGTTCAACGAGTCTTTTCAAAGATGCTGATCATCAAAACCTCGTATTTTTCACTTTTTTTCCACCCTTTTCTGCCAGATATTTGGCAAAAATGATTATTGCACTAATGAAAAGGTGCAGCAGAAGATTGAGGGGGTTTTAATCAGATTTTGGTAACATCTGTGGGCCAGGAATAAGGGCAGCTGTATGTTCTGTTTCTTAATTTTAGTAAGATTTACTCTGGGTATAAAATGTTAGCCTCAGGCAAAATTTAACTGGCTTAAAAGAAAAGAAATGATAGTCTTACAGAAACTACCCAACTCAAACTGTTTGAAAACAGTGACTGAGATTAATCCCTCTCGCTCTAAGAAATTCCTACTTTCTGACAAAGAAGATATAATTATAGATTGAGAGAAATGACTTTCAAAATTAACATTCCAGCAGACCCCAACATAATAGATACATTCATTCCTCGTGTATCTGCATGGAAATCAAAGGAGATACATCATGTTTGAATCCGGGCTTTTATTTTTAGAACATGCAGCACATTTCCAGTGCAGGGGGGGAGAGAGGGAAGAGCCTCACACCCAGCCAGGGAACCAGGCTGGGAGTCCAGAGACTGGGGCTCAGCCCTGGCCTCTACAAACCCAGGGCCAACAAAAAAGGATGGGTTCAGGAAGGTGTTTAAGTGCCTGGAAATCTGGCAGGTGGAGTAGAGGGGAGTGATGTGGCATTTTCAAAAATCACTTTATTTTTTTTTTTTCTGTAGGCAGCTGCATCTTGTCTGCATATTTAGGTGTTGGTCCTACACTTTTAAAATCTTCCTGATTCTTCTTCCACCTCATGCCACACTCTCAGGAAAAAGATCAACAGGAAATCTGGGGTTTATATAACCCCTTATCTAAAAGAACAATAAAAAATTGCTATAATGATGTATCTTAGCAAACACTACATAATGCATCAATTAATGCTGCATCTATCAAACTGTAGCTGACACCAGAACTGAAATATATCAGCTCTCCTGAACCTGTTACAATGCCTCTGGATTTTCTGTTATGACAATAAGTGTATCTGTGCAATGAAACTCCCATTTCCTATCTGCCCTTCAAAGCATCATCTCAGAGACCACAATTTAGGAAGCAACAACTGGAACCCTCTTGAGATATTAAAAGAATCTTCCTCTGCTCTTGTTTGTACTTGTGGGCCAATTAAGTGTTTTCATTTTAAATGGGAAAGAAAATTAATTTGAGGTGAAAGAGCACAGGAGTCTCAGCTCAGATGGGTATGTTGTAACTTTGGCCCCTTAAATCCGAAAACATTCCAGCTCAAGGATGAGTTCATTGATTCAACTCACTCAAATGAACAAACAGAAGAAAGCGAAATGAAACAAAGCCAAAGGCAGCTGCAAGAGCTCAACACACCCAAAATCCCCACAGCAGAGGGAGGGCCACGGAGCCACCACATTGCAGTGCTGCCAGGAGCTCCTCCTGCAGCGGCTCCATTACCACCTGCACGTGACTTGGGTCATACTTCATCTTCTAATTGATATCTGCCATTGCCTCATAACTAACGATGACTAATGGTAATCTCTAGAAAGACAAATAAAAGCTAATGCAAAGCCGCACCGTGGTGCGGTTCCCTTTGGAAAGCTCCCGGGCCATTAGGAAGCAATTGGAAGTGGAGATTGATGTGCCCTGGGGGTTGCTCCCGGGGATGCGGCGCATCTCCAAACCCCCGGGGCCCGAGGGCAGCTCTCCTGCTGCTCTGCTCCGGAGGAGGGCACGATTCCCAGCCCTCTCCAGCTGTGCTAACCAGGGACAGAATCACAGGATATTCGGAGTTGAAAGGGACCCACAAGGATCATCCGGTCCAGCTTTTGAGTGAATGGCCCATACAGGGATCAAACCCACAACCTGGGTGTTATTAGCATCATGCTCTGCCAGTTGAGCTGATCTCAGGGGGAAAGGCTCCAAATCCAGACCAGAGCACAAACAGGCTGTGGCACCCCTGGCTCTGCCAAACACAGCCCAGGACATCCAACCACACCTAGACGTGTCCACCACTGCACTCAAGGAAGGCAGAATTCCACAGCCACAACTCCATGTTCTCTATGTTTTATGTATTTTTGCTTATTTATCCACCAAGCATTGGGCAACAGTGTGAGTTCTTGGATGTAAAATGTCAAGGAATTAAATTCCCAAGTGCTGCAGACAGTCAGTGACAATAAACACATCTCATTTTCAACAGGTAGCACCTTGTACACACAAAAGCAGGCTCAGTTTATAACAGCTTGATTAAACATGCTGATTTTTCATGAGAGTCATCTACAGCATTTCGGAAAAGTTATGCTCTTTTAATTACAAAGTTTATGTCACCCGGTGCAATTTTAATGTAATGAAATGTTAAACTGGACCTCGTGCCTGATGTAAGATAAAATTATTCATTGAATATTAGACCACTAGGCCACCTACTGTTCTTTTACAAATGGTTGAACTATCACGGGGTTACAGAACTTAACATGTAAATTGCAGCAGAAGTTATAATTTCTGTTGCAAGTCCCAAAAGACTGTCATTTAAGTCAAATATATGAGTGAAATTTTACCTCTGCACCATAATAATGCATGGAAAATGACCAAAACCTGAACATTTTTGAAGTAATTATGAACCCAATAATAATGCATTTTTAGTTATTTAATCAAGAGCCTTAAAAATTATTAATAGCGAGTTCTTCTTATAAAAATGGGGTTTTAAACACTGGCATTTAATTTTAGGGATAGCAATACTTGATCTAACCCATTAGTGAGATCTTTTGTAAAGCCAAGCAGGCAGTGCCTTTCAGAGCAATTCCTGCTCATCTTTGAGTTCATTACTCTCACAGAAGCGAGAACAGCTTTAGAAAATAATCTTTCTTAAAGTGAATTTAATATTTAGCTGCACACTAAAAATCTGGAGTAAGTTGAGTTAGATTAAAAAAATCAGGGCCTGAAATCCCCTCATAGAGCAGATTTGCATGGATCCTGCTCAGAAGCCCATTCAAATCCACGGGATCGTTTCCCAAAGCCTTTGGATCGGGGTATAAATAGGAGAGGGCAGTTGCAGCAAAATTATTCGCAGCGCCTGAGCTGCCGAAGAGGAATCCGAGCAGTGACTGTGCCTCACCCTGAATCTGTAATAATAGCACCTTTCCTGTCACTCTTTGTCCCTTCATTTTGCAACGTGATTGGGTCAGGAGCAGGCAATTTGCATTTTTATATAATCTTTGCTCAGGTGATTCAGCCGCTCTGACGTTTTAGCATTTTGTGCGCGGCTTCGGGTTTCACCTCCCTCCCGGAGCATTTCCATATGCTGGGGGTCTGCCATCCTCGCAGCTGATACAGATCTATTTTGCTTCTCCCCCTTGCCATACCTGCAGCCTGTAGCAGGTTGTCAGGGAATGAATTTTCATTTTCTCCCCCGTGAGTCCATCACGTGGCTGTCACCAGAATTTGCTCTGTCTGAACTCCTCCATCCCCCTGATTTATGGCTGGTTGATGAGAGGTTGGAGGGCTCTCAGTGTAGCAATAATCTGCACCCTGGTCCGGCACCCATCTAAAGTTAGGATTTCTGATCTAAATATTTAGTCCCCATGGTACAGCAATCATTTAGGAAATTATTAAATAACTTTTCGTCGGACCGAACACCTTTGGGATATTTTTCTAGGTCAATATTCATCAGGAGACCCCGAATGTAAAGGTTAAGTGCACATTTCCTCTGCCAAATAAGAATGAATTTCAAACCTGATTGATTCTGGTCATGGAAACCGTAAATACTTACTCCAAATGGTGGATAGGTTACTAAGTCCACTCATTTCCACATCTGATATCGATAATACTCTGCTTCCCCCTTATCAGCCCCTCTCATATTTCACCGGCGTGAGCGGCGCGTGGGGAGCCGGCCGTGCCTGTCGGGGCTGGCTGATGGCCCCTGCCTTCCCCCTCACCATTCTTCAGTGGTCCTTGAATCTTTCACCCCTGTCACTCCTCTTTCATCATTATCTGAGGTGATCGGTCAGCCCTGTGCCACCACCTGTCTCTTCGATCCGATGCCAACAGTGCTCCGGAAAACTGTCACTCCCGAGCTCCTTCCATTTATAGTGAGTCTCATTAACACCTCTCTTCCCTCTGGCCATGTGCCACTACAATTTAAGATGACTGTTGTTCCTAAACACGCACAAAAAAATATGTTAAAATAGCATTAAGAGGCTGATTTAAATCTATTAAAGCCTGACAATTTGAAGTTAAAATCTCCCTCAGTGTCTGCTCGTGGTTAGGGAGGTGCATGTATTTGATATTAATGTATTTATACCTGTATAAATATATATATGTATGCATGTATTCCCCCTCCCAAGGTTTTCCCTGCACTGCACCTCGGCTGGGAACAAACGCCGCTGCCGGCCCCCAGACACAAAGCCCGAGTAAAGAGGATTTATGCCGGGGACATAAAGGCGGCTGCGGGAAGGGAGAGGAGCGGGAAGGTGGTGGAGCCGCTCGGGTGATCCTGGGGAGAGTCACATCCCAGCAACCCTGTCCCAGTGGCCCTGATCCCCCAAACACCTAAGCCAGCATTTCCATGTGGGAGCAACCCTGTTCAACACCTACGGATTAACCCTGTGTTTCTTTTTACCTTGATTTTTCTCTCCGTGAGAAAATAATGCCTTGATAATAATTACAGTCCCAGAGCACTTCCTGGGAAGGAGGCCATGAGCTCATCCGAGCTACCTTTACAACGAAATTATTTTAAGCTTTTAGGCACCCAAAAATGTTTTAATAGTGGAATGATATGAGAAGTATCAGGAGAGCTGACAACCAGTGTCAGAGGAGTTTAGGTTGGATCTCAGGAAAAGGTTCTTCCCCCAGAGGGTGGTTGGGCACTGAACAGGCTCCCCACGGAATGGTCACTTCCCAAGGCTGCCAGAGCTCCAGGAGGGTTTGGACAGTGCTCTCAGGGACAGGGTGGGATTGTTGGGGTGCCTGTGCAGGGGCACGTGTTGGACTGGATGACCCTTATGAATCCCTTCCAACTCAGGATACTCTGTGATTGTACGAACCTCTGAGCAGTGCAGGCGTGTGGTGGATATTTTGCCACTTTTTTAATGTAATTTCAACCCCTTTCACAAGTTACAGGATCTTTTAAAGACCTCACATGGTTTTAACTGACAACTGTTTTCACTGCAATACCTTCACCCTTAAAATGAGTCCAGATTTTCTTCTCCCAGGCTCTCCTACAACAGCACTTGTTTGGAAGGCACAAACAAGAAAAGAAATTGTGAAGAGTAAAACCAAAGAGTTTTGCCACTTTGAAGGGGCCAGACCAGCACAAAAAAATATTTTGGAGAAGCCCTACTACCTGGGACAGGCAGGGACAGCCCTTTGCAGCTCACGTGTGGTCTCTTGTCCTTGCAGGTTCCTGTGGCCACCAGTGCTACCACTGCTGGGGGTACCCTGGAAATACAGACATTGGGTTTGGTGGGAATATTGTTCTGCTGAAGTGCAGGAAGGGATCACAGAGGGATCAGTGGCACCAGGCCAGTCCATGAGGTTCAACAGAAGTACTGGGTCCTACCCTTGGCTCATAACAATCCCCTGCAGTGCTCCAGGTTGGGGCAAAGTGTCTGGAAACTGCCCAGGGTAAAAGGCTCTGGGGGTGCTGGTCAACAGCAGCTGGACATGGGTGCCCAGGTGACCAAAAAGGCCAATGACCCCTGGGCTGGCCCTGCCATGGTGTGTCACAGGGCCAGGGCAGTGTCTGTCGCCTGTGCTGGCACTGCTGAGGTCAAACCCCAAATTCTGTGTCCAGGTCTGGGCCTCTCACTACAAGGAAGACATTGAGAGGCTGGAGTGTATCCAGGGAAGGGAACGGAGCTGGGAAGAGGCTGGAGCACCAGGAGCAGCTCAGCCTGGAGAAAAGGAGGCTCAGGGGGCACCTGGAATTCTCTGCAATCCCTGCCAGGAGGGGGGAGCTGGGGGAAGTCGGGCTCTGCTCCCAGGGAACAAGGGCCAGGAGGAGAGGGAACGGCCTCAGGCTGGGCCAGGGCAAGGGCAGGTTGGATATCGGGAAAATTCCTTTATGGAACGGGCTGTCCGGCCCTGGCATGGCTACCCAGGGAGGTTTGGAGTCCCCATCCCTAGAGGGATTTAAAAGCCATGTGGATGTGGTACTTGGGGACATGGATTATTGGCGGCCTTCGAAGTGCTGGGGAATGGTTGGACTCAATGATCTGGGAGGTGTTTTCCAACCTAAATAACTCTGGCACAACCACAGACTTCTTCAGGATGACCTGATGCTTATGACTAAGCACTTACACAAACCTTTATAAGGTCTGGGGCTTAAGGAGAGTTCACAGCTCACAAGTTTGTTCTGTTAGGAAAATGCCATGTCCAGCCGTAGGATTCCAGGGGGTGGGTGGGAGTGGGTAGCAGGGGCTGGTGGGCACACATAGGTGGTTTCACACATCTGAGCTATTGCAGTGCAATCAACATTTTATGTGCAAAATAGGGATGGCACAGTTTTTGTGGCTCTTTTTGAAAACACAGCCTAAAATGCTGAACGGATTTTAGGAAAACTCTGGTTTATAATCAAGCAATGGAAAGGATCATTTAGGCAGGAAAAACCTTTAAGACCATCAAGTCCAGCCGTTCCCCAGCACTGTCAAGGCCATCACTAACCCATGTCCCCAAGTGCCACTTCCAGGTGGTTTTTAAATCTCCCCAGGGATGGGAATTCCACCCCTGCCCTGGATACTTGACAATATGCTTATACACAATTTTTTTTCTGCTTATAAAATTATAAAACCCCTGATGTCACTTGTCTAAATATGGACATCAGTTTTGCACAGTGAGATCCTCACTCCAAGTACCAGGAAGTACAAATAACATCCAAAGGTAAGCCAAAATACTTTTCCCATTTTTTGTTCCCAGATACATAAAAACTTGTTAAAACAAGAATTACAAGGACAAATCTTCAGCAAGGAAGGAACAGCAACAGCATTTGAAGATGGCAATTTAAATTATGCATTTCTGTTACACAGAGTTAATTTTTTTAACCAAGTTTTCAAGTGGCTTTTAAGTACATATGTCATTTTAGGTGTCTCTCAATTCAGAATGAGTTTGAAGTACTGGCCTTGATACACAAATCCAAAATCCCACCTAAAATCTGTCCTTATACAGACTGTGGGTAGTATTTTTAAAAGAAAACAAAATTCATATTTGCACTCTCTGTCTAAATCATCAGATTGATCATCACATACCAAAAGTGAGTTGTTCTTAAACACAAATGAACACAAGGAAGGATGGCATGAGGAGCAAATTCCAGTGCTCCCATGAGCATTCCTGCTTTTTAGTGTTTCCAGACTAAACAAGGCTTTGGTGAAGGCACCTCTACAACTTCTTCCCAGGTTTGAAACAACACCCAAATCCTCTGCTATCATAGGTCAATGGGTTTCATGTCTTTTGACATGACAGATCTGTACAGTCCCCCTTCTTTAGCTCCCATATTGTGAGAATAATGAATCACCATTAATTTTTATCATTAAATGGGTTATCAAGACTTTTTTTCCCTGATTTCAGAGAATGGAGTTTTCCAGGAAGTATTTATTTGATGCTCAGTGTAATAAAGTTTTAGGTTCAACCCTACTATAAATAAGCACCAGCAATAGCTGTAAGTAATAATAATATTTTTCACACGGCAATAAGATCCTACTTGCCTTGGCAAAAAATGCTTATGCTGACCATGGCTCACCTATGGACCATGAATTTCTTGGGAATAGGATATGGGAGAGTTTTACAGACACTGGTACATGGGGACATTGTGTTCACCACGTCAAGGTCCAAAAAAGATTCGTAAGTTTTCCTTTTTCTTTTATATTCTCTCCAAATCAAAAATTTTAATTTAATTTAATCAAAATTTTTTTTTTTTTATATTCTCTCCACAAACAAATTTTTTAAAAAAAAAAAAAAAAAAAAAAGCATATCCAGTCTGGATTTTTGCACTTTCCCACTGTCCATCTCAATCCAACACGCCTGGTGTCTCCATCCAACTGTGTCTCCAGACCAGGATCCCAGGACATGTTTGGGAAGCTTCAGGATTGGGGAAAAAAGAAAACTTAATGCTGCAAACTTTATCTTTAATTGGAAATTTAGAGTAAGTGAGCTGCTAATGGCACTGTGACATCACCCAAAAATGTCTAAGGGTTCTGTGCTCTCAGGGACATTGGGGACAATCACCCTTTGCTGATTCATTTGGTATTTCTTGCACATTCCACCCAAATCTCTGCTCCAAATGCATTTGTTCATCCATGCAATGGAGCCCCTGACCTGCTGATTTGTTTATTTTTGTTGTTGATTTGCCCATCTGCTGATGTTGGGTTTGTCATTTGTTTACTTCAAGTTAATGTTTCTTTGATTTTATTGTGGAGCACTATGAGGTCCTAAATGATATGGGCATGTATAAAAATAAATGATGGTTATTTATCATTATCATTATTGCACTTGGCCAGGCCTTTAGCTCACTGAAGATACTGCTGTCTTCAGGGGCCTCAGAGATTTTGCTTTTAATCTTGGGGGGATTTCTAATTTCTAGGATATATCCCTAATAATGAGCTGCCTAGGAAAACTGTGAGCTTCATTTTCCTGAGCATCTGATGAGACATATTAATGACAACAGGTGGAAACAACCCAACCCCCTAAATCTCAGTTTCCAACACAGCATTGGGCTCTTTTTACCATTTTAATTATCAGGGTGAAAAACAAAGAGCAAATATACATGAAATTTGTGGAAGACTTGTAGAAATTCAAGCTGTCCCCACCTACAGTGGGTTAAAGAGGAGGGAATACGGTGAGTAAAGTACTTGCCTGGCACAGGGAAATGGAAGAAGGTTAACCAAGTTAATCTTCTCCTATTTCCTCTCCTTTTTGCTCAAGGCCTCCAGGCTGAACCATCATTAGGAACCATATAATTGACTCATCCACAGGATTTCCTTTTTGTGTTCTGAATTATAGCGGATTTTCCACATTCTTTTTTTGTTTTCCTTTATTTTATTTTTTTTTTTTTAATTTTAAACATTTCAAGCATTTAAACAGCAGGAATCCTTCCTCTACAGGTAGAAGATTTGTCCTATTAGTGGAGAGCACAGAGGCATTTCTAATTCAGGACACCACATATTCCCCAGCACCATTAAAATCTGCTGATTAACCAATGGCCCAATGGATCTCTGTGTGCTATACAGCTGTCACATCAGATGTTTTCTCTGCCACAATTGGTGTGTAATTTTGCTGGGTTTAAGTGCAGAAGAGGGGAATTTCCTTGTGATGGTACAAATAATTCATCACGGGCTCTGGCTCAAGATTGTTATGAGGGAAAGAAATATCTCACAGTTATACTGTAGTTCATCCTCCACCTGACAAGAGAGTGTTTGGCACATATAGTGGAAGCTTGATAAAATGGTTTCAAATCAGACACCGAAAAGGAATTGCAAAAGAAATTCTTCTTCAAAAATCATTTTGTGCTGAATTATTTCTTTTTTACTTGAAAGCCCTGTTAATACACAGAGAGCGTTGCAGGGCTGCTGCTAAACGTGGGCAAAGAAAAAAAATCTTTCATTTTGTAGCGAGACACCTTCGGGTTTTTTTTTTGGTTGTTTTGTTTTCCAAACTGATTTGAAAAGCGGAGAGAAGCGTGTCCTATAGCAAACAGTCTAAAACAAATGTTGGGAGCTCTGCTTCATTATGTGGTACATTGTAGTTTTATGCATGTACGCTGTGTGAACAAGAGGGTTAAAAGTTAAACAGTAGCCTAGGGCTAACACACTTGCAAGCTGAACAGGTACAAAATAGGCTTTTGTTGCTTTCAAACTATTACTGTATGTCTTTAGCAGGAAATAAGGGAACGGGCATCTGTGTGCAAAAATGTATTTCCTCACAGATCCAGGTAGTGTGGAACGGGGCTGCTTTAATGGCTGGAATGCCCATATGACCTTTAATCCAAAGTCATAAATTTGTCAGTGTCTGGAAGTGGCAGGATATCATTGCTAATGAGGCCAGTTTTTAGGACTTTGTATATCAAGAGTAGCATCGGTGGGAAGGAGCCTCACGTGGGGTTGGGAAATCATTAAAGGGAAATAAAAGAGCGGCGTTACAATTTCCCAGAAAGTAATGAAGAAACAGCCAAAGCCAGGGAGCTCAGGTTATTCTGCATTTCATAAAATGATAAATAACTCCGAGTCATGTTTATGGATAATGAATTACAATCCCGCTCCGTTTACCTTCGGAACATTTTACAAGGGTTGTATTTTACTCCCAACTACCAATTATGTCATCATCCTGGCATTTACCTGGACGTAATGATACACAGCAAAGCCATTCTTGTAACATAACTCACTGCTTAAAAGTGTTTGTAAAGCCAGACTGCATCCTATAGACTCATAATGACTTGGAGATTGCTATTAAATTTTACAGATTAAAGTTTACTAAATCTCCAAGTCTTTGCACCGCCTCTGATATTTCTTATTAATCCTAAAGGGAGAGATGCTCAGCCACTGAAATGTCAAAAACTATGGAACCCGCCCTAAAATCAACAGAAATAACCCAAGACAAGGGCTAATTAACTTATTAAACAAAGACATGACAACACAACTAACCCTGGAACTTCCATACATGAACTTCAGTGGCTGATTTGACCCATCACAGGATGTTTTGTGGACAATCAATGTTGGGGTTTTTTGTGGAAAACAGTTTGGGAAGGGCACTGAGGCTTCCCAGTGCAGGTTTCATTTCTGCAGGACTCCAAAAGCTCAGTCAGAAATATCTACTGTAACATTATCTTACATTTATTCAATTTAATTTCAGTTTGAGAAGGATAGCATATAGATCTTTTTATAAGCTTGTAAGGTCACCAAATTTAAATTAAAGTGACCTCTTTTAAAGCACATTACTAAAAGTACTATGTGGAGGGAAATTTAATATGAATGGTTAAAATGCATGGAATTCAGATTTTACTGTCAAACAGCTCAATTAAACAAATTGAATTTTTAAGCAACAAAAGGGAATTGAATCAAATTAGAACCAGAGTGGGATCTGAAATGTGGACATTTATGAGTGATAGTCACAGGGCCCTCCAGCAGTGAGTTTTCTTTATTTGTTGCCTCAGCAGTTAGAGGGGTTGGCAGCCTGCAACACAAAAGGATAAAAATGTTCACCATTGAAACACAGTTTTTGGCTCCCAATAAATCATCTGTCACTTCATCACAGCCCAGTAGATAATGAGCAATAAAGTTTTCACACTCAGGCAATGAGGAAGCAGACACAAGAAATACAGCTAAAGCTGCTGTCTCTCTTTTCTGTAAATGCAAGGTGCTTTGTGTAATAAATGACCTCTGGATTTCTGGAAAAGAATAATTCCAGCCTCGGTAAAATAAACCATTTGATGCACTAAAAAAAGCCAAATCTAATAACATTACTTAGTTCCTTTAATGAAAGAAATAATCACATTATATATCTGAGCTCCAGCCATCTATAACAGGAAGAGATTCCAGGGTATTACCTCTGAAGTTGTCTCTCTATTGCCAGCAAAGCACATTGCAGAAAATACAATAAAGCTGCACAATAATTTCAAGTGGGATTGTTTGCAGAGATTCAGGAGACATTTGTGTTTGGGGCCCGATCCTGGGAGCTTTTCTCTCCCAGGGAGGGATGTCCAGCCCTTCCTGGGATCTCACTGAACCACAAAGAACCTCTGAGGGTCTCCCAACAACAGGATACAACACCAGCAGGCTGAATTAATTGCAAACAGGTCTTGTCTTGATGCAAAAATTTAATTTTTTATTGTTTTTAACTGTATTTTACCTTACTCTGACACCTCCTCGCTGTTGTTTTGGTGAATATTTTGCAGTTTTTACACCACAACCCACAAAAAACTGTTGCTCTTCAGTTCAAATTCACTTTTTGGTTGTCTTTAAAACAAAAGTTTTACCCTCCTCCAGCTTACTGATAATTCTGAGTTCATTCAGATTCATATCAAAGCCATTTCAGCAAAGGTATCTGGGATGGTCACATGCAAAGTCTAGTTCACATGCAAAATGTATCAGTCAAAAAGTGACAATGCAGCCCATAAACCACCTAAAACATACATTGAGTCACATCTTAACTTTATAGCAGCATTTGAAGGGACTTGAAGTAAAATAAGATCAGATATTCTTGTCATATGCAAATGGCAACTTAATATTTGCATAATATGTCAAGGTAGAAAAATGCAAATAAACTTTGGGAAAGTCTGTAGTTTTGTCATTCTCTCGTAGAGCTAATTAGCAACTTGAAAGGAAATTGAAAGCTGCTCTTTTCTGAACTCCATGTCAGCTAAAAAAGGCACCAAACTCTGCTTATTTCTAGACCATGTAAGAGGAGCAATTAACATCCTCCTTTTATTGAACTGCTTGCACTGATCCACAGCCAGAAAAGCTGTTTATCAGCTTCCCAACTTGGAAAAGGACATACAGCCCTGTTGGAATACAGGTCACACAAATGTAAATGGAAAAAAGCCATATTTTGCTATTAAAAAGGGATGAATCCAAGCAAGATTCCTTGAGATAAAAGAAAACTCGGATTTACCCCAATGCACTTTAAAGCAGAACCAAAAAGCTCCATGGATGGACCTTCACACTGAAAAAAATACATGAAAAAGGTTTTTTAGGAGCTTAAAACCTGGTTTTAGTTCATTAAAAGGTCTTAATACTCCATGTGAAGGTTTCCACTGTATTTTTTTATGATATTAAGGATGTATTATTTATACCAACTGCAGCCACGCCATGGAAAACACGAGTAGAGTTTGTTTAGCAACAGAGTGAAAAAATATTTGCTACAGGGGCAGTCTGGCAATATTGCTTGTTAAGACATGCTATTTGTAAGCAAATTTATATGAAAAGTATGCAATGTCTAATACTAAACTACTCCAGCCCCAGACTGAAGGGTGATTTTACAAACGTCCTGCAGCACTCAATCATTCCTTCATTTTAATGTCTTTATTTTATGATTTTGTTGATGAAATACTACTTACCCAGTGCTCAAAATTCCTTTTAGGCTGCAGGCACTGGCTAGTTGACACGGCAAGCCATATTTTACAGCTATATATTTCAGCTTTCTCTGTCCAAGTTGGAGGACACAGTAGCCAAGATGGTTTTTCATAGTAGAAATATATTTTCATATTTATTTATTGATTTGACTAATGTATCTATTTTTCAATTCACATGCTTATGTTTCAATCCATTAAAGTGATTCATGGTCAAATAATATGTTATTGCAAGTACAAAGAGGAGATAAAACCACTGTACACTGGCTATAACACAAGAATAAAAATAATAAAAATCCATTGCCTGATTAAATATAGTTTTTAATCCCTGCATGATCATGAGTAAACTGATGTTTTGAATTCTTTTCCTTTAAAATAATTTGGGTTTTTTTCTCAGTAAAATGCAATTACCGATTAAATAAGTTCTTAGGAATAAATATTCTTACCCAACCTAAAGGCTCAGTGTAAAACTAACATAAAGCATCAAATTACTAGCAAAATAAAAAACTGAAAAGGCTTTTAATTAGTTAAAATGAGCCCTAAATGGCAACTGGGAGAGGAATGTTGAGCCTGTCACCTCTGGGGCAGGGCTGCAGGAAAGCCTGGAATGGTGGTGGCCTGGAATTGCAGCTGGAGGGGCTGGTGGCTGCTCAGGAACACACCTGGAATTGCTGGGCTCACTCTAGTTTTTTGAAGACAGGCAAAAAACTCCCCCAAAAAGGCAAAGAAACCCATCCCTCAAGAGGGGCAGGGCCCAGTCCCAGTTGAGGGACATCTCCAGCCTCCAGCACAGGGCTCAGCCTTGTCCTTGTGCTCCTGGGAGGTTTTCCTTGCTGCATTTTCACCAAACATTGCATTTTCTCCTGTCCTTCACTCCCAAAGTAAAACGTTGATGGGAGGCAAAGCCAAAGCCAGAAGGGGCCTTGAGGGCTGGAAGATCATTCCATGCCATGGGCAGGGACACCTTCCACTATCCCAGGTTGCTCCAACCTGGCCTTGGACACTTCCAGGAGCAGCCACAGCTTCTCTGGGATATTCCCAACATGAATTTGTCATGCCAAGGTCAGGAGGACAAACCCTCACCCAGAACCTCCCTCTGGAGGATGCAGCCACTGCAGGGCTTCGTGCTCAGAAAGGATCATTTATTCATGAACCTCCACCTTCTCCAGAGCTGGAAAAAGCTTTGCTTTTTCCAGAAGAAATGGTGTGTTTTTCAAATCAACACCTGGGATGAATTTGTCAGCACAATGAGTGGATTTCAGTCCCCAAAGCCCTGAAAAGCAGCATTTCTTCCACATCAAGACACCTGCACTGCTGCTGGTAGGGCTGGACAATAGAAATGTTGCTCATGTCCATCTTTCATGTCCATGTCTTGCATGGATAGTCATTTACCTCCAGAAAAAAAATGTACAAGGATAAAGCAGTGTATGACTCTATGATTCCATCACCTAAATTCTGGATCCAGAATCTCTAGAATTTTATATGGGAATCAGACCCAAGGGCTGAACACCCACCATCGGGTTTCAGGCCTTCAAATTGTATCTGACTCTGGATGTAGCACCAGGGGAAAAAATCCAAACTTCAGACTTTCAGAGGAAATTAAGAATTTTAGATATTCTAAGCCTGAGAAAGGGCACTCTGTTTCCGAAAGGTGTTTCCTCTACAGCCACTCAAAATCTCTAATCAGGGATTCCAAAAATTTATTAATTATATTATCAGTAGTCACTTTTGGAAATCAAAGTTATGGATTCCAGCATGTCTAGTTTCTTTTCTTCCAGCAGGAAGAAAAGAAGGAGAGGGAAAGGACAAGGACAAGGACAAGGACAAGGACAAGGACAAGGACAAGGACAAGGACAAGGACAAGGACATGAAAGGAAGGGAAGGGAAGGGAAGGGAAGGGAAGGGAAGGNNNNAAGGGAAGGGAAGGGGAGGGAGGGGAAGGGAAGGGAAGGGAAGGATTTTATTTTTTTTTAAATTTTCTTTTCTGCATTGAAAACAAGAGAAAAGCAAAAGCAAATCAAATAAGTTTTAGGGGGTTGTTTTGGAGTGAATATGGAACAAACTGATGCTATTGCTAAAGACAAAAAAGGAATAAAACCCCCAATAATCCTAAATATGATGAAATGGGAAATATCATAAACCTGAGAGAGAGCTGAGACTGAACTATAAAAGAGAGAAAAGCAGCCCCACAGAGGGGGGAGATTCAGAGCCCATAATGAACAAGTGGGGTGACATCCTCACACAGACTCCAACCTCCTGCACTTACTGTGAGGCCTGTGATGGCTCAGTAATTATAGATCAGCCATGGGAAATATCCCCCACGCAGGGGCTGAGGACACTGCAGAAATAACTGGAAATGGGGCCGTGGAGGGGGAGCCTGGAGGACACGGAGTTCAGGAGGACGGGACATCACATCAAAGGGCAGCCCAGGGAACCTGCTGGAATTCCAACAGGCTTCCAGAGCCAGCTGAGCTGCACCATTTCATCTGTGCACCCCAACTCTGGGAGAATGAAAAGGTAGTTTAAAGTCACCTTAGGTCCCCCTGGGAAGCCAGAGCACAGAAGGCTGTCAATGTGTTGAGGTAGAGCAGCTGAGAGGCTCTGGAGAGAGAGAGCTAAATGAATAGAAACTTGTTAAATGATGTGAGTTAATGAGAGCATTTTGGAATTAACCAGCTTCCATGACTTTAAATAAAACCCCAATGTCATTTTAAATTAGATTTTGTACATTTTTGAAACCATTATTTATTTTTTTTTTCCCTGCGAGGTGCATTGGTGGGAAGATGGAAGCGTTAAAATTTAATCTCCTCAACACACTAGTGGTGAAATATTGGTACTTCTTCCATGAGTTTGGAAATATGGGAACAGTGACAACAGTGGAAAGATTCACCAGGAGATGGGGAATCACTCCCCATGTCCCCACTATTTGTGGGGATGAGGAGTTGAAGTCTTGTTGAAGAACAAGAACACAGATGATGAGGCCACCATCTTCTGCCCCTATGTTGTCACACTGGTCACTCCAGTCCTCATTCCAGCAAGATTTTTTCCCACTGGATGGACACACAATGTTTTTTAGCCTTACCATGTGCCCTGTGCCAGTGCCATGCTGTCAGCTGGCACTGGAATGGGTGCTCCTGGCATGGATATACTCTGATTGCTCACCACTTTCCTTATCTTGCTTTTGTGGCACTCAGGAGAGGTGAAAGGGCTGGAACTCTTAATTTTTAATTGTTATTATTATTAATTTTTACGCTAATTTTTAGTATTTTAAAAGAAAGCCTCTTGCAGCCAATGTTTGGAAGATGAGGGAACATGTTTTGAAGGAAAATCAAGTCAGGAAACTCCCAGGTGCTTCCCAGCTGAGCCTGGCTGATAAAAGAACTCAGTTCCTGTATCACACTTGTGCTGTAAGCCACAAGATTTCTAGATATGTCTTGTAAGGTAATTTTCTGCACCAATTTTATATTTTCAACAGCTATGCCTTCTTCAAACCACCTTAGGAAAAGAATGTTCCAGTGAGACAGGCACCATCCTGGGACTGAGATGCCTAAGGTTCAGATTTCTTTAATTTTTACATAAAGAGGCTCAGAACTGATCACTTCTGATATATTCATGAAATTCCACTTCAACATCTTCTAAATTTACCTTTTTTTCTTGTTTTGTTTGTATTGTACTTTATTTATTTGTATTGTATTATACTTTCTTGTAGTTACAAACTGAGACTGTTGGCAGTGCCAGGCTCAGAAGTCCAGAGTGAGATTAAAGGGTGTGATGGTGTCCTTGGCACCACAGCAGGACATGATATAAAAATATTTTAGTCAAATAGAATCACAAAATCTCAGACTGGTTTGGAAGGGACCTTAAAGCCCATTTCATTCCACCCCTGCCATGGGCACGGACACCTTCCACTGCACCAGGTTGCCCTAAGCCCTGAATATAATTAATGTTGTTCATACTTTGGCCACAAATTGCCCTTCTATGACACTTTCCAGTCTACAAATTATTTTGTTAGGAAAGAAAACACCTGGGATGGTGGTGGGTGGTGTCCAGCCACGTGAGCAAGGCAGTTGACACATCAAACTTCCACCAAAGATGAGATAAAGCCCCCAAGGGTGGGCAGGGAGAGTCCCCTAATGCATTTCTAAGTCCTAATTAGCTTTGTGATGCATAAAAACCCCACCAAAAGCTCATGAAAACTTGCAGGACCCGAAGAAATTGCTCTGAGAAAGAACCCAATATCTTAAATAAAGAGTTGACGAATCCTGGAGTCAGATCTTGGATGTTGTGTTGAACAGGACAGAAAGAATATGGGATTTGTGCAGGCAAGACTGGGCAAAGAGGCTGTAAACTGGTCACAGAATGGAAGAAGAAATGGGAAAACAGGATGGGATGGGGACAGGACAAGCCCCACATGCCCCTGTTTGCCCCAGGCTGGGGCCACACCACCAACACACACCCCCAGTAAACTTAGCACCAAGCCCCAATTTAAAAACTCACAGAGCTTTTATATGATAATTACAGTTATTATAACTGGCCCATGAAATAAACACCTCTCTCAATTATGCAAAAGGCACGAGGTCCTTAAGAGACAGAAATCTCACAATAGGATTGACTTTCCAGCATAACGATGTAGAGGGAGAGAGGTGCAAGATGAATAACAATAATATTATGGTACATATAATGTATGTTTTAATTAGCTAAAGGTAATCAAATGAGGTTTGTCACGATTATATTAAGGTCAGGTCTCCACATGGTTTCATCGACAACATATTAAGACAAGGAAGGTGATGCCAAATTGGGGTTTAAACCTAATCAACATAATTAAACAAAGCAAGAACATGTGTTTAGAGCTACACCCATTTCACTGATCTCTCTATTTTAATTACTCTGGTAGAGTAAATATTAGGACCAAAATAACTCTTAATTAAATTTTTCCCATACAAACAGAAAACACAATCTTCTTTTAATTTGCTATTTTTGTAGAATGGATGTACAATATCCAGGTCTTTTGTAGTAGAAACCATTTCAAAAGTGTGCTCAAATTATGCTAAACAGCCTAATACATTCCAATGTATTGACATACTGACTTCTAATGTGTGGGAAACGGGAAACTACTCTGGCCTAAAAAAGTCATGGGAAACCATAAAAACAAACTCAGCATAATTTAAACTGATTGGATGCTTCCTTGTAAGAAGTTCTTAGTTTCTAAATACAAAATGTGGACATTGAAATGCGGTCAAGTTATGACTTAAATTAGAAAAACATGTTTTCTTAGGTCTCTATCTTGCAATATTTGGCACGACTCAGACACTGGGGAAAGAGTTATGTCAGTAACATTTCCAAAAGTGCCTAAGTGGCTTTGCCTGGAGTAACGTTGAAATGGGACTTAGGCACTCAGAAATCCAGGGGACATGAATTTGCAGGGGCTTAAAAATGTTCAAAGTGGCTTGAAAAAAGGCATATGGTTTTTTTTAAAATTCATTTGAGTGTTTTTTAAACTGTGACCTGAAGGAGATGGTATCCCATCCATGTCTACTAGAAGGTTGGACTTGATGATCTTGGAGGTCTTTTCCAACCTTAATGATTCTGTGATTCTACCTTGCATAAAAGTACAAATCTTTGGAATCCATCCCAAAAGTACCAATGGTTTTAGCTAAGGAATAGCTTTTTGGGAATAAAGCCAATATCCACTCAGGTGAACTGTTACCTCCCAGTGTAACCCTGCAGCCTCTGGTGGGAATTCTCCTGATTTAGTTGCGTGAGTAAAAGCAGGATCAGGTCTGTAAATGGAAGTTGTAGCTGAGGATTACAAACTGGAGGTCTGGAGGTCCTCCTGGAACTTGTGATTAGTGGAAAGGCTGCAGTCTCCTGATGTCCTTGGAGCTTGTTTCAGAGTCATAGAATCACAGAATAGTTTGGGTTGGAAGGGACACTAAAGTTCATCTACACCAACCCCCTGCCATGGGCAGGGACACCTTCCACTCTCCCAGGTTGCTCCAATCTGGCCTTGGACACTTCCAGGGATCCAAGGGCAGCCACATCTTCTCTGGGAATTCTATTCTAGTCCCTCCCCACCCTCCCAGCCAGGAATTCCTTCCCAATATCCCATCTCTCTCTGCCCTCTGGCAGTGGGAAGCCATTCCCTGTGTCCTGTCCCTCCAGCCCTTGTCCCAAGTCCCTCTCCAGCTCTCCTGGAGCCCCTTGAGGCTCTGCAAGGGGCTCCAAGCTCTCCCTGGATCCTTCTTCTTTCCAGGTGAACATTCCCAGCTCTCCCAGCCTGGCTCCAGAGCAGAGGGGCTCCAGCCCTTGGAGAATCTCCATGGTCTCCTCTGGACTCACTCCAACAGCTCCACATCCTTCCTGTGCCGGGGACCCCAGGGCTGGACTCAGTGCTCCATGCGAGATCTCACCAGGGCACAGTGGAGGGACAGAATCCCCCCTTTCCCTGCTTCCCACGCAGTGGGATCATCCCAGGACACAGGGAGTGTCTGGTCTGGGTCACATTCAGCCTCTCATCCATCATCACCCCCAAATCCATCTCCCAGGGCTGCTCTCAATCCATTTAGAAACTCTAAAGCAAGAAACAAAATTTTCACTTAAAAAAGAGCGTAACTAAACCACTCACCAGGGTGGGGCGTTTTCTGCCCCTGGTCTCCAACATAACACGGCAAGAGTGAAAACTGGGAGAGCCCAAGGTTCTCCAAACCTCCTGTAACTCAGGGAGCTGAGCCCTGAAGGAGCCGTTCCGAGCGCTTTGCTGGCACACGAAGGACCCCAAATGGGTTAAACGTCTTCCACTCCATCATGAAGGATTGTTCTCTAGAGTATCTACCAGTGGGGAAATGCTTAAAACACTTACCATATGTGGCTAAGAAGGGTCTAATTTGTCCATTTGGAAATTTTGCCTCTTTTGAAAGGATGGTTAATTTCAAGTAATTTATTTCATAGATGTAGCTTTCCTCGGAGTGGTTAATATATCACCCTTGGTTGCCTGAACAATTAGAAATTGTCACCAAAGAAAAATGTCGCAGTTCATGTAAATAACTATTTACCTAAAGGAAATGGGAATCCACAAGAGTCAGCACACTTTAATGAGCCATGACAATAGGAAAAAACCAACAAAACAGCCGATGGTACAGTGCATCTGCTAAAGCTGACATTGCTTATGGTAAAAATTGGCCAAAACAACTCGTATTTGTTGGAGTTTTTTCATGTCAGAAATAATGCAGCTTGAAATTTTCAACAGGCAACATGAGTCCAGACCATTTGTTACTTCTAATGGACTAATTGTTCTCCTGGCAGAAATAAAAAATTAGGGCACTTATGTCATTTACCTAAATTTCTAATTAATGTAATGGTAATAGAGAAACTGGAGCAGAATGAAAAAGAAAAAAAAAGTAAGTTGGGTGAAAAATGTTTCTCTTGGCCTTTCTACAATTTGTCTTTGTTAACTTTCCTACAATCTTTCCCTCTTTAACAGCAGGTAGAGTGATCTCTGAAGAGATGTTCTGGAGTTTTCCAACTGGACAAAAGTATGCTGGGCATTGAAAAATAGGATTTTTTTCCACCTGAACCATTGAACAGATGCAATAAAAGCACCAACTGCAGCACAATGTCATTTATGTTGCCTCAAAGGAAAGTGCCATTAAAATGATGTTAGAAATAGTCTTCAAAAGTAGCTGAAAAAGCTACATTTCAGGCTGCAATTCCATCTGGAAGTTTTCCACTGCTCCTGGGTCCTGATGTCCTGGTGTCCAATGCATCCTGCAAAGGAAATCACAGCTCATATGTGCCCTTGTTAGGATGCAGAGAAATGCATCAAAATGCATAAACACACCTTAGAAATGTCTGGGAATCACTTTGTCCTGCAGCACTGACAAGTGTCCAGCACCTCCTGGATATTTATTGTTGGAATGATATGGAGGAGGCTCAAGGTGATCTCCACTTATGCCCATCATCAAGATATTTACACCCATTTCTTTGAAGTGATGCCACACATTGATCCTGACACTAGTAATGCCATTAAAATACTGTTATCAAGCCACACAAAAGCACCAGATTGGGGAAATTTTAAAGGACCCCCAGAGAGGGTTTTTCCAATGAGGTCTCCAGGAAATATCAGAGGGAGATGGGCTCCCATTTCTTAGCTGTGCTTAGATCCACCTGTGCTTGTACCCAAAAATGAAGTGATGGGTTTCCTTTTGCTTTACAAGACTTTTCCAGTGGAAGAGATACTCAAGTACAGCTGTAATTAAACTGTAAGTAAAGTACCAGTAAACCAAGTAAACGCACACGTGTGTGCTAGTAAATGATTTTAATTTTTCTCTTAATGCCCGAGGTGCTTTCCTTGAGGACTAAATGGAAATGAAGAGAAGGGATACCAAGGTCAGAGATTAAAATAACCACCAAATGTGAGCTCAGAATCACAGGTAAATGTCCAAGGTGAAGGTTCTTGTGCATCTTTGCAGTTGGGGAAAATGCTTCTCTGTTTCCGACCACATCTTGGTTTGGGGACCCACACCCCAAACATTCCCAATGAGTTTTCCCCTGAATTTTTGCTGTTTGAAAGCACTTTTTGCTTTAAAATTGTGTGAATCCCTTACTCATCTGTTACCAGGAGCATCCTGGGGTATCAAGGAGTAACCTTAATGCTCTCATTAGAGTATAGCCATGATATTTCAAGAGTTAATAGCAAATATTGATCTGGTGTACATTTATTTTCTGCCATCCACAAGTGCCCAGAGTGATCCCACACAGTGACAGCAGCCCCCCAGGATGATGCCCCAGGGATTCCCTCTTTCCCAGGCAGGAATATGAGCTGCCCCCCCCGTCTCCAATTCCCCACCTTGGCCATAACATTCCCCCTGCAGTCTGGGAGCTGATTTGGCATGAGAGGCATAAACACAGGGAGCTGGCAGGAGCCAAACTCCAGCAGCACCAGCAAGTCCTGCTAAAATAAACATGTTCCAGGCAAAGGTCATGATGCCTGTTAATATAAAGAGTGCGTGGAGTATAATGCATTCAAATGCCAGAGTGAGAGAGGGAGATAATATGATCCATTTGCCAGATTCCTCCTTTTAGTTGTAACACGAAGCCATTCCAGGCTGGAATGACCCAGAGATGATAATGAAGCGGATGATGATGCCATTGCCTGTGATAATGGTGTGACAGGGAGAATACCCTGGAAAACTGCACGAGCTGATAAGTGTAAAGGTATAAACAAACCCAAACAATATGGACTTACAGACATTAGCACAGAACAAAAGGGAGCAGGGAAAGCAAAGCCAACTGATCAACATTAAAAAAATAAAAGACTTTGCAAGGGTGACTTTTCAAGCGATTTTTGGTGTCGCAGCTCCCAAAAGTGAAACAACAGACGGCCCAGTGTCTCCTACTGGGGGGGGACCCACCTCTCCGTGCCCGGGAACAGTTTGTAGCAAACAGCCCGCGATATGAAAATGTATTTAATGCAATTAATAATTTAAGAAGTGAGAGCATGTGCTCTCGGAGAGTTAAATGCTTGTCAGAGTGATAGATGCACGCTTCACCACCAATACATTTCGTACCAAGAGCAGAGGGATTTTGCAAACTTGTGTTGACCTTGGGTTGCAGTGGAGAGGAGGCAGATTGTGAAGGCAGGCCCGGCTACGGCGGGAGAGAGCGTCAGCTCTCAATTTACAGCCCTTTCCCCAATTAAAGGACTGTAAAAACATTAAAATTAATGCAGTCTTAACTCCAGAGCAGGCTCTACTTTCTTAATTAGTGCATAATTATTCAGTTTTTGATATCCTGGAAAATTATCACATGGAAATTATTTTAGGCGCAGTAACAATAGCAAAAATCTCTCTACCCCCCCAACTCGATTAACATGTGGAAGTAATTAACACTTTATTACAGTGAAAATACTATTACTGCTAATGTTTAATGACTTTTGCCATTGCATCATAAGCAGGAAATTTAGAACACTACAGAGCAACGGGCTGCTATAAATACAGTCCAAAGATTATAAACCAGAGTCAGATGATTCGCACTAACAGCGCTTAAGACAGGGATATGACATACAATCAGTTTCCAAAATGTCACATGCAGGAAATATAATTTTCCTGATAAAGTCCACTCCATAGAGCCAAGCAGGCAGTGCAATAATGTTGGATGAGTTCGGTGTAGGCAGCAGCGCTCGAGTCCTTGTAAAAGCCTGTTGTTAATCAAATTGAAACATAAAACCCCAAGCATAAAGTTATTTTCTCATAACAGTTTAATAGAAATTTCCAATCAAACAAAGGCCAAAAAGTGTTATTACAACATGAAGTTCCTTGTATAAACAACTTAAAATGAAGTAGGGGAAAGTTTCATGGGATTTATGGATTTCTTTATTTTCTTTATTTCGAGTGAATGTCTACTGTGGATCTCCTATAAATGTCTGGAGAAATTATGCACCAGCTTTAAATGATTCACACCAACAGCAATTAAGATGCTGAGCCCACATAGGAGGCGAAGAGGTCAGTGCTCAGGAAACATCATCTCATTTCATCCAGTGTGGTGGAGCCAAACATGCCAGGGACAAAAGGAGACCAAATGGGATTGGGACAGCTCTGCCTCGAGCTGGGCTTCTCCATGGCTGTGACAAGGGTACAACAGATGGGTAGAACTAGGACAACGTTTGGTAAAACGTTTCACTATCAAAATGTAAATAGAGAATTGTATTTAATATTCAGCACAGCCTTATGGAAATTCCCAAACAAACAAGGGCGGGAAGCAACGCAACCCAAATGCTCTATAAAAGGAAAACCAAAACAAATAGAGAAGGAAACAAACGGAAAACAAGGCTGACCTCAATGAACCTGCGTAAAGTCACACTTTGCTTGTTTGCTACTGTTTATGCTGTTGGGCTGAGAATTAATGAAGCTGAGCACTAATCATGATTCAAGCCATGGAATTATTTTAAATTTTAATATTCTATGTGCATAGCTTGTTGGGCTTTCCCCTTTTAAATATTTTCCTTGATGCTTTAAAACGCATTCATTGATCTGGACCCGTTTCACTGGCGAGCTAATACAGTTCATAAATTAAGGAACTCTTGTTTTAGAAACATCTCCTTGATCCATGGGCCGTGGATATGGAGAGGAAGAATTTGGCACGAGGATGCTGAATATAAATTGCTGTTTTGGAAGGAACCCTTACCAATGTCTGGAGCCAACAGGCAAGAAGAATTCACCTGAAGTGGACACAGCTATTCACTCTGGGATTAACTTGTTGCAGTTGCAAATGAATCATGAAACCAGCTTTGGCAAACCTGAGCCTGGGCCCACGGTGGAACTGAAATAATGTATGTGAAAAACCTGAACTGGATTACGAGGCCATCTGGAATGCATTCACCCTCTGCATTAGGAGTAGCAGTTTCCTTGACAGAGGTTGTGAAATATTAGAATTCCTAATGGAAGAAATATGGCAGTGCAAAATGACACAAAAATCACACAACCTCATTCCCTGACACGGAACAGTGAAAATGCGAATCTTTCTCTCCAGGGTGCTCTATCAATCCTCTGCAAACAAGGCACTTCAGCAGGCAGGGGAGGGGCTGCCAGGGCTTAACCCTTCCCCACCACCACCACCCAGGGCCAGAGTGAGCTTCCCCCTTTGGAGAGGCCAAAAATGGCAAGAGATGGTGGTAGTTGTAAATCCACAAGGGACACTCCTCCCAAAGATGCTGTAACAGCAGCAACTGTTGCAATACTCCACTCAAAATATCTTATTTTTGAAGATCTGTGGTGGAAAGTCAGCCTAGACTTCAGAAGACTTGACCCATAGTTTGCTGCACTAACCTTTTTGTTCTTAAGGTATTTATTTACGTTCAAATGATGAACATTTTCCTGGTCATAAGGATTTACCAGCAACATTTCTAAGGCTGGGACTCTCCCAAAACAGGTACTTGCACAGTTGGCTGCATCCACTTAGGAACAGTTTCACATTCTTCATGTTTTACCCTTAAAATCACACTTTGTCCCCAGGTCAGCCATCCTACGCCACAGGTCTGAGTGTCTCCAAGGGTATTGAAATAGCAGAAGCCTTGTGGTAAATGTAGTGTATTATTTACTCATTATTTAATGACAAATTTTGTTAAATTGGACTAAGGGGTGACAAAAGCACCACAGGTTATCAGAGTTTGTGAGTCAGATAGGAAAAGATATAATAAAACAATGAATAGTACAAACAATCATAGATAATACTCTGAACAAAGTCGAAGAAAGTCATTTGGGCACCTCATTCAGCATTGTTTAGTTTTAACCAGGAGTTTATTCTAACTTCAGACAGAGAAAACAGGATGAATCCAAAGCTAATTGGATAAATTCAAAGATAAGTGCTATTTTCCAGAGATGTAGTTGCTGATAAGGACGAGAAAACTGATCTTCTCAAGTGTGCAAACCCAGGACAGCTCTGGGAGCAAAGAGACCAGGAGTGCAGGGCTTAGATGGGAGGTGGCACAAGGACCATCACTGGCACTTTTAAGGGTATCCACCAAGACCCTGTTGGATGGGGTTTGTCCAAGAGATTCGCTGGGTGAATTACACTGGTGTATTCCCAGCCAAACTCCTGGATGAGCATCACACCCCACAGAGCTGAGTCAGTACAGTAGGAAGGGGTTACAGAGCCGGGCAGCTATAGGACCAAAATGAGAAATGATCCAGCACTAAATGTCTCTCACTACTACAAAGGGAAGGTTAGAGGAGTTTAGATGTCCTGGCTGCACTTCTGCCAGGGCTTTGTAGCAATGGCCAGGCCAGCAATGCAGTGCTCACCCCCTGTGTGGATTCATGGAATCACCTTGGATAACACGGGATCACAGGATGTTAAGGGGTTGGAATGAAAGACCATCTTGCCCCAATCCTCCTGCCATGGGCAGGGAAACCTCCTTCTAGACCAGGCTGTTCAAGGCTTTATCCAACCTGGCCTTGAACACTGCCAGGGATGGGGCAGCCACAACCTCCCTGGGCAACCTGTGCCAGGGTCTCACCACACTCACAATGAACATTTTTTTGCTAATATCTGACCTAAATTTTCCCTCTTTTAATGAGCACTCATTACTCATTATCCTGTCACCACAGTTCCTGACAAAGAGTCTCCAACAACCCTGGAGCTCCTTCAGATCGTGGAAGGTGCTCTGAGGTCTCCACAAAACCTTCTCCAGGCTGAACTGCCCCAAATTTCTCAGCCTGTCTGTAGGGGAGGTGCTCTTACAAGCACCTAACTGATTTAGGAACCCCTAACAATTTTGGTTTTAATTGCTTTTTAAATCCCATCCCTTGTCTCCCTCATTGTCATTTATAAGGTACACAAAGCTACTGTTTATTGCTACTTCCCTGCAGAAAAGGGAATAACTCCAAAATAGATTTTCTGTTTAGGAAATAGATCTGGGTTGAATTATTCAAAAAGGCTAACAATATCCAGCCCCAGAAAACTAAGGAAAGGCACGGAAAACTCCAGAGCTAAGGGGCTTTTATACAGCAGCCAATTGTTATGACTCCTTTTAATTAAATACAAATGAATTAATTGATATGAAGTACTGCTAGGCAATTATTTTGCTGACATTTTGTCTCTTTTGAGACACACTTGTTTATTGCATCTATCAGCTGCCAAATCCTACCACCATTCTGCACTATTTTAAACATATATTTAAAGACTTAAAGCTAAGTTTGTATTGTCAGAAACTTTTACATTAATTTCATATTTGTGTTAATGGTACTCACATTAGACCCAATAGTATTTACATTTTTTAATCCATCTCCCATCCCTAGGCCATCATTGTACATGAGATATTGCATCTTAATGAATTTTTCTGGTTAAAGATTTTTAAATAAATGAATAAATAAATAAGTAATGAAACACTGATTTTTATCTCACTGTACACAAGTTTACTGGTTGATTTTTTTTTTTGCTTTCTGGTTTGCAGTGAAATATTTTCATCATTTTCCAAAGATATGCATGAAAGTACAAAAATGATGGCTGGCTTCAGAACAAACCTTCAGCAGCAGCAGCCAGCAGTATATTAGCCTTTATATAGTAGGTAAAATTGAAGGGTTATCTGGAAAGCCATAACTGGCCAAAACAATTTTACATCCTCTGATTATTTTGGGGAATTGCTGGGCTCGAGTTACTTCATGACACATCCCCCAGCACGTGTGTGATCCATTTTTTTAAGTCAGCAACGTGTCCCCCTGTGGTTCAAACGTGCAGGATGAGATCACAAGTGACTTGAACCCTTCAGACAGAAGCAAAATTATTTCAGGAAAGCATCCACAGGACTTTTAAATGGCTTTTGGTGTGTCGTGGGCTCTGTGCTAGTGAGCAGCTCTTGGAAGCAGCAAGTCCCTGGAGAACTGCTGGCTGTGAAGTGAGTTGTGGACATGCAGGACTCCAGGACACCCAGAAGTTGAGCCACTGCCTGTCAGGTCAGTAATAATGTCAGCTGGCAAGTTGTAGGTCTGCCTATCTATGCTGCCTTTTTGTGTGTCCATTCAAATAAATAGCAGGCTGGAGAGTAATTCATTTACCATTGGGGAGCTAAATTAGCCAGTGGAGCACAGAGAGCCTTCAGAGACAGGTAACCTGCACCTTCACACACACATTTAAAGGCCAAAATACTAAAAAATGCTGAAGCAATGCAAGTATTGAGATATCAGTTGTCCTAAAGTCACTACATATGTGTGGAACTCTGGGCTGAGTGCAGAGCGACTACTTTCCCTAATGCAACTTTAAGCCTAAAAATGTGAGCCATGTAGCCAGATAGGGTCTTCTGGCCCAGCATGGCCTTCTATCCCTGATACCAAACTGTTAAAATCAGTAGGAGGTGCTGAAGACCTCCATGTATCACACACATAGTGAGAAAAGTCTTTACAGCACTGCAGCAATTATGTAAGGAAAAGAAATGTATATTTTGTTGATTTTTTAATCATAGCTGTCGTATTTCCATCTCTCACCAATGAAAGGTCATGAATTAGATCTAAATCACAGAGTCCCAGGATATGGTGAGTTGGAAGGGACATACAAAGAGCATTGAGTCCAACTTTTAGCCCATCCCTAAGAGTCCCCCCCTGTCCCAGAGGATCATCCCAGCCCTCCTGGAGCTCTGGCAGCCTTGGGGCTGTGCCCACTGCCCTGGGGAGCCTGGGCAGTGCCCACCCACCCTGTGGGCAAAGAACCACCTGGTGCTGAGCTCCAACCTCCCCCTGCCCTGACACAACTCCAGCCATTCCCTGGATCCTGAGCTCCAACCTCCCCCTGCCCTGACACAACTCCAGCCATTCCCTGCATCCTGAGCTCCAACCTCCCCCTGCCCTGACACAACTCCAGCCATTCCCTGCATCCTGAGCTCCAACCTCCCCCTGCCCTGACACAACTCCAGCCATTCCCTGCATCCTGAGCTCCAACCTCCCCCTGCCCTGACACAACTCCAGCCATTCCCTGCTCCTGGCCCTGGTCCCCCAGAGCAGAGCTCAGTCCCTGCCCCTCTTCTGCCCCTGCCCAGGGAGTTGTCCCTGCAATGAGGTCTCCTCTCAGGCTCCTCTTGTTTAATTGTAGGAGATATGAAGGTACCTGCATTGGATTGAACAGGTTTTTACAAATTAAGCTACATTTTTCAGCCTCTTCAGCCCCAAAGGCTGGAATCTTACTTTCTCTATGACAGGGTACTTTTGTGTGTTTGTACAACTCTAAGTCTTGGGACTTTGAAATGTCTTGACTGTGTCTGGTTTCTCTTAGGCAGTGGTTTGGTCTATCAGCAGCTCCTAAAACCCTTCCTTCTGATCAAAGCTCGTGACTGGACATACCCAAACTGGCTGGAGGAGACTGCCCCTGATTTTCCTATTTACCCATCACCCAACTAGACATTTTTGGACATTAATCATACTTAGAAGACTTAGCAAAAGGCATCAGTCACTTAACAAACTGTCCCATATTTATCTGAGGTAACAGATGACTGCTGAGTATCTGTGCTGCTACCAGACCATGCAAAGCTCCTGATGAAAGGCAGCATGTGACCAAAGTTACAGACACGGCAGGAAAAACTTGGCACCACTTCCAGCAGCCCCCTAAACAAAGATATAGGAAGAGAGGGGTGAATGGAAACTATACAGACATTCCCCCTCCACATCCTCCCCAAGGGACTTCTGATGATGAGCAGCTCTTTTGAAAATTCAGGCACTAGTGATTCCTGCCACTCGCTGGTATGAGTGGCTGGAGTGTGTCCAGGGAGGGAAATGGAGCTGGGGAAGGGGCTGGAGCACCAGGAGCAGCTGAGGGAGCTGGGGGGGCTCAGCCTGGAGAAAAGGAGGCTCAGGGGGCACCTGGAATTCTCTGCAATCCTTGCCAGGAGGGGGGAGCTGGGGGGGTCGGGCTCTGCTCCCAGGGAACAAGGGACAGGAGGAGAGGGAACTAAAGCTGTGCCAGGGCAGGGTCAGGTGGGATATCAGGAAAATTCCTTCATGGAAAGGGTTGTCCAGCCCTGGCACAGCTTCCCAGGGCAGTGGTTGATCCCCATCCCTGAAGGGATTTAAAATCCACGGAGATGTGGCACTTGGGAACATGGGTTAGTGGTGGCTTTGGCAGTGCTGGATTAATGGTTGGATTCAGTGTTCTTAGAGGTCCTTTACAACCTAAAGGATCCTGTGGAGAACAGGGACAGCAAGCTCTGTAGATAATGCCACCCCCTTTGCACAGAACAGGGATTACGGCCCAGAGCTCCCCCTCGACGCTTCAACCACTGAACTGCGGCATCTCCTGGAGTGCAAAGCATGGCCCCATGTCCTGCTTTAAAATAAAAGACCTTTCCTGTGGTTGCCTTCTCCTGACCTGTGTCCAACAGCAAGCCCTGCTAGATTACTTCCATGGCTAATCCAGCAGAGCAATTCCTTTGGCTCATCGGGAAAGAAAAGCTGGTGTTTCTGAAGCTGAAATTTTGTCACAAGTCAATAATGAAGGAATTGTGT
>WEIV01015189.1:1653-75023 GCA_013390005.1 Calyptomena viridis
AAGAAAAAAAAAAAAAGGTATGTTGGATCAAGGATAGATACCTTTGTAAAACGTGTTCTTTAGCTAAGTCAAACATACAAGTAGATGATCTCTCACAGTTTCATAGAAGGCTGGGCACACAGTTTGTAATGTAAAGTCTCTGAAGACTCCAAGAATCACGCATTCAGATGCTGCTCCAGACTAGCTTTCTAAGAAGTTCTGCCTGGCCCCAGTGCTTTAAAAAAAAAAAAAAAAAAAAAAAAAAGATTAAAAAAATCTCTGGAGAATGTTAATTTTTTTATTTTTTTAANTCAGATTTCTCATATTTTGATACATAGGGTCAAAACCTTCCCAGCTCTATGCACAGCATATATGCTGACCTTGGTGCTCCCAAAGTGCCAGGTTTCAGTAGAAAAAAAAAGCCCAAAACCTTTCCAGTATGGGCTGGGGGTGGGGGCACAGGGCCTATTCACCTTACTGTGCTAGCAAAATACCTGTGGCAGCATAAGCCCTCTGCAGGCACAAAGCCTGTAGGTTGCTTTTGTACTACCAACTTTCTTCACAATGAAACACCTGAATCCATGTTTGTGCCATCAGTGCAGTCATATTGTTAAATACTGGAAATGCAAGAAAGATTTTTCCTGCTGTCTATATATTACAGCTTAGATAGCATCATGAAGATTCAAAGTTCATTCAAAAACATGTCACCACTTGAATAAATAAGGCTGATGCCCTAATTAGCAGAGGAAGCCTTCATGTTTTGCTCAGAATTTGAAATAATGAGCTAGCCTCTCCACTCCTCTGGCATACAAGCATGTGCTACATGGTTTTGTTAAAGAGATGAATATGAAAGGAGGTAAGTGATGTGGCCAGAGACACAGAGTAATTTAGAAGAAAGGTAGCTGAGATCTGAAAGTTTTAGAAAAACAATCTTCTGCTTTAGTCATAACTTAAGTTCAAAAACTGTGAAGCAGTACTCAGAGCCACAAGGGCAGCTTTAACTTAAATGAGATTTTACAAATAATAAATAGGGAGAAGTTGCCAGGTTTTATTTGTCTTTAGCAGTTGTCCACTTCTAAGTCATATGTGGACAGCTGAGTGCTATTTTCAAGCTTAACTCTACATTAACTCTAAAAAGATTAAAATAACGAGAGAGAGATGTCTGAGTAATCACTGGTCCCAGGTTCCTGGGATCTTTGATTAAAATGTCAAAGCTCATGAGACTGGAATTTTGACTATACTGTTCATATCCCTCAAACTTTTTTATTTCTATCTTTTTTTGCAGAATTTCTCCCTAGAACTCAGTGAAATATTTTGCCTGCCTTTCTGCATCAGACTTAACAAAGCACCTGTCGTGAAAAGGAGGGGATGTGCCCAACCCTTAGAGAGGGGAGATTTTCTCAACCCTTAGTAATTTCATTTTCTGTCAGGGCTCCCAGGAAATTGAAACCTTTTAATGCCCAGTCAGCTTGTTGGGGTCCCGTAAGAGGGGGGGACCTTCACCGAACAGATTCACTAATCAAAGGGTGCATTCAGTNTTATATTTTTTTTTCTTTAGGTCTAGGTGGAGTTTGAGTGATTTTAGTCATAAGTGCTAAATTTGGGTAATGTTAGGCATCTATTTTTTCTTGATGGACAAATGGCACAGGTCAAAAGGATCACCAGGTTCCCTTCCTGCAGAATGTTTGTGAAGAAAGGCCGTGATGCCTTCACATCACTCTTGTTTTTGGTACATCCCATCATAACAGGTGTTTATCAGAGGGCTTGGGGAACTTGGTGAGACAATGTGACCTTATGTCATCCAGGCCAGGAAGTATTTCCTCTGTAATTCTTATTCTATTTTGACTTTTGACTTTATCTATTTCTCCACAGCACCATACATACACATATATCTGCCACCAAGGAAACTGATAGGACCCACTAGGAGAGAGTCATGACAGCTGAATGGGACTGTCCTGCATCTAAATCTGCAGCAGAAGCTGCCCTCTGCACAGGCTGGAAGCAGTCACACAATGAACTCCTGGCAGGAAGGTCATGCTTCCGCAGTACACAGGTAATAATTTTCAAGGCTGAGTATTTCTAAACCCTCAAGAGAGAATTGTTTGAGGAAAATTTGAACTAAAGTCAGAAATAAGTTATCCAGCTCCTTGTACTGTTGTCACCTTTCAACTGGGAAGGAATCTGACTCTAGAGGTGGAAGCCTTTCTAGAAGTGACCCCATTACAATGAACATGTTGACACTGGAGTGAATCCAGAAGGAAGCCACCATGATGGTCAGGGACTGGAACACATGGCACAGGTGGAGGGCTGAGATTGCTGGATCTGGTTAGTCTCAAGGAAAGGAGTTCCTACCGTAGTCTGTAAACTGTCCAGTGGGTCTTTCAGGAGCCATAAATGAAGGACAAGAGACAACAGACACCAGTTTAAATGAGGAAAGTTCTGATTACATATTAGGGGAAAAAAAATCACTGGGTAGCAGGTTGCAAACACTAAAACAGGAGCCCAGGGAGGATGTGGGATTTCCTTCCTTTCAAACACTCCAAACTCGGCTGGATAGTCCTGAAGAGTCCTTTCGAAGTTGTACCAGCTTTGCCTGTGGTGATAGGATAGACCAGAAAACCTTCAGAGATCCCTTCCAATCTAGGCTAGTCTGTGATTCCGTTTCGCACAAAATCTCCTACGTGTGGGATAGAAAGAAAACCCAGTAGATCATGGTTATTTGGCCTCAGATTGCGAAAGGAAATGAGAAAGTCTTTGTTGGTTACTTCCTATTACACACCTCATGTGCTACAGTAAGCTGTGCTATTTTAAACTGAGGTTTTTCTGTCTGGTTTTATGTGCACAAAAAAAAGCAAAAGTGAACATCATTTGTATCTGAGTTTCCTGTACAGGTTTATTTAAAGGGGAAAAAAACCTCCGAGCAGATCATAAATGCTAACCCACTGATCATTTTTTTAAAATGAATTTAGATTACATTACTGAGAGCACGATTTTTGTGCAAAGACAAGCAGGAGTGTATTGGTTGCCAAAGCAAAACTGACTGGTTAAACCTCAGGCTCTGGAGAGTGAGGTCGCACATAAATGAAGGAGGAGATACAGAGTTTTCCTTTTTTTACATTTTTTTAACATATAGCACTCAGAATAAGTCTCTGTAGGCTTCAATATGTGGCTTTATATTTTAATGCTTTTCCTCCACCAGATGGTTTAGATAAAAACCTATTAGTTTCATTCGTGCAAAGAGTTTCATACAAAAAATGTCTATTTTTAACATTTTTGCCTCAAGGCTTGGATAGAACTTTTTTTTTCCCAGAAGTGGAGAAGTTTTTGCTGGTGTCTAATATTTTAACCATATCAATCTTACTATTAAATAAGATTCATATCAGAATGTGGTTGATGAGTTCTCTAAAAGAATTTATAATCAAAAAAGTACATTAAAATTACTTCATAATTTGATTTATATATCTTTTCATACAACCTTTATGTGTTTGCAATTTTCCATGAGCTCAGTTATGATTATTTCAATCTCTGCAAAAGTAGTGTATATGTTCTGTCAAATTTAATGATGCAAACCCTTAATCTTCAGGGGTTTTGTCTTGATGTCATTCCTTTGGAGAGTATGTTGAGTGTGTAAAAACTGGAGAGGTTTCACTACTGCAAACTCTAATTGCCAATACATGCACAATCCACTCCCATTTCTGGAGACAGGGAATTCCCCCTAGCAATGAAATTAATGCAACTCTGCTATGCACATGCTGAGGGGTGGTTAAGAGGGCATACCTGAGGAATTTTAAATCTGTGAGGTCTTCCTTTGTTATTCAAAGAGATAATTTGGGACCAAGTGGAGCAGGACATGGGAAACACCAGAATTTCTTCATTAATATGGTCATCGTGGTTCCTTCAGAACAGACACTATCTGCCATTTTCTCTCATTTCAGCAGAGCTCTCCAGGTGCTCAGGGTGTCTAGCACCCAACCCATTGGTCATGGAGAACATCAGGATCTATCTCTAACACCTGATGGAGGCACACTTCCAGGAATTTGATCGAGCTGGTGTCCCTCTGAAGCCAGAGGAGAAGGATCAGCACCTCCATGGTCCATCTTATGTAGGAAAAAATACTCTCTCCATTGCCTAATTCTCTACAACACTTGGACATCCTAAATACCTATGTCTACATTACACTGAGAAGTAATTTTGTCTAGTAGCAATTGATCAGCTAATTGAAGAAATGCAATCAAAGCTTCAACAGCTCCACTGCTTGAATTTCGGGAGTTTTACATAGGACTAAACTTGCTGTCTTCCCCTGCACTGCATCTCATCACCTATAGCTCAGCAATCAACACACCAGAAATTAGGTGGCTGAACTTATATTTAAACCCTGACAGGTATTTAGCAAGCTAAATGCCTTAACTGTTAACACAGAGATTTAAAACAAACAAATAAACCTTGTATGAGTTTTCCTGCGTTGGGCTTTTCAGGTACTGTGCCAGAAAAAATGTTGGCTTGTACGTATGGAAAGAAAGAAGGTTAAGGGAGTAAAAAATAAGAAAAAAAGTAGTAAAAGAAAGGATATGTGTCTCCAAGATGTGGATTCATGCAGTACCTGATTCTGTTGGACATTCAAAGAACCTGAGCATATGTAGATAGAAACCAGTCAGAAGAACAAAACTCTCCATGCCATAAGTACAGGGATTTACAGTCATGAGTATAATGCTTGCAGGGTTTACACCATAGGGGCAATACATTCAAAGATCATGACTTCATACATACATCACTGTACTATTGTAATTGTTAGGGTATTCAGGAGGTTGTAATTAGTGAGCATCAGGGTATGTAAGCCCCCTGCATGGTGCTGCCAAAGCTAATCCATGTCAGTGCCTACAAGCAATGGTGTAAAATAAAACATTTCAGTGAACAGCACCAGGAAAATCTAAGCCAGGCCAAGACAGCTGCAAGCCCCTGTGATATGAAACAAAAGCAAACATAATTCCAGGGTCCGAAATAACTGCTGATCCAAGACTTATTTTACAGTGCACCTCCTGAATCAAGATAAAAAGTTGGATAGGAGAATGGCAAATGGGAATGTTGTGGTGTTTGGTTTTTCCCCCCCCATGAAATAATCCAAACAGATGTCATCATTTACAGCCATGGGCTATAGCTGGAGCTCAGGCATTCGCATCCATGAGCACTGAGGGCTGGATGATAGATCTTCACCCCAGAGCGATTGTTACACCAGGAGTAGGTTACTGTCCCATTTGATGCTCCTCAGTGGACTGTGGGATGTGTATCCCTTTGCCAAGGTCGAAAGTTAGTAAACTCCTTTTGTCATTGATGACCTTCAGCTTTCTATTTGACAGGTTTTACTTTGTTTCCTTTTAGGTCAGTCTCTTCCTTCCTTGGCAGCCCTGCTCCACCATAACGCCTTGGCTCCACTGCCCTTCCAGACACCAACCCCAGGAGCACAGCAGACACCTACACTGTAAAAGATACCTCTCACAGGTTGGTAAGAACTCTAATAATTGCCTTTTGGGGGATTTCCACACACAAAATGCTGCATCAGCACACCAACAGAGCAGCAGGTGGATGGGCAAAGCTACTGAGCTACATCTTCATTTATCATTCTCCTCCAGCCATTTTCTGATCTTATCTCCACTCCTTTCTCTGTTCTTTGAAGTCATCAGCTGGGTCATCAGCCATTGCCAACTATTTCAGTCACAGCTGAAAAGTTAACCATTGTGTGACATGTAAAATGGATGGAGTAAGAACCATCTCCATGTCTGGCATTGTATGGAATTGTATTCCAATAGTATGGAATTGTATTCAAATTGTTTAGAAGTTTTTCAGCACGTTGCTTTGAGTAAGCAGACCATCCTTTCCCTGCTTTTTCCTTTCCCAAGGAAAGGAGCTCTCATCATAGCAGCAAAAATCATTACTATGATTTTGTCATAATGAAAGTTTCTGCCAGGGAAATAGATTCTGAAAGAACAATATGCATCACGATAGGGAAGATGGACCCAAACCATGACCTGTGTACTCTCAAAAGAGCTATGCCTTGAATTACAATGAACTATTCATGAATAAGCTTCATATCAAGAAATAGCCAGTCCATCTCTTCAAATGGCAGGCATTTTTGCAAACAGAAAAAATGGAATTCATCTTATGAATAATCTGTTGTAATTGATTTGTCTGAATTGGTTACTTTCCAAATGGTTTCTTTTGTCTTGTTCAGGGAAAGAAATTGATCTTGAGATTTTCATGCCCTTCACAAAATGAATCAGAAAGTTTCCTCTTGAGAGACACACGCAAGTCAAGAAGCCTTAAGAAGGTGTTCCTCCAGCAAGATGGGATTCTCTACCATGAAGATTAAGGGAGTTTTGTTGTTGTTTTGAATACAACTGAATAAAAAAGGAGAAAACCAATATAGACTGCAGAAATATGAGTGAAGCCAAGCACAGAATGATGTTGAATGAATGCATTAATTCTGTGCTATGCTATTTTTTGAAAGAGAAACAGTTAAAATAGGTAAAGGAACAGAAGTAAACACTTTAAATTAATTAAGCTGTGTTTCAAGAGAAAGCTGAAATTCCCCTTTGTCCTCAAAACAGAGTCTTCTTTCCTTGTCCTCAGCCAAGCCAGAGATTTAATTTGCCTTGCACAAAGGAATGGCTCCCACAGGAATAAGCATCTAATTTGGAATATGACATGTGAATGCTCCACCTGCTTTGGGCCATGCCTCTCTCCTAAGGCCACTGCTGCAGCAAGATCTCCATGGGGATTCGGAAAACTACAGCCTGTGATGACTTCTGGATATGAACAAGTTGGGCGTGAACAGTGGTGAAAAAGCCACAGATGAAAAATCTGTATTCCACTTCACCACATCTTTGGAATTTAAAAGCTATAGTAGCACCACTAAATAACTTATTTCACTTCAGCTTGGACCCTGATATCTCTGTTGCTTAAGTGGTAGCTTGCTCATGGGCTCTCTCTTGCAATCATAGAATCATTGAATAATTTGCATTTTATAAGTCATCTAGTCCAACTCCCCTGCAGTGGGCAGGGACATCTTAGATCAGATTTCTCAGGGCTCCATCCAATCTGACCTTGACTGTTTCCATGGATAGGGCATCTACCACCTCTCTGAGAAACACGTTCCAGTCTTTTACCACTGTCATGTTAAAAAACATCCTCTTTATCTAAACTGGCCCTCCTTCAGTTTAAGACCATTACCCCTTGCCCTATGACAACAGGCCCTACTAAAAAGTCTGCACCCACTTTTCTTATAAGTCCATGTTAAGATCTAAAAAGTCTCAATAAGGTCTCTCCAGAGCCTTCTTTTCTCTAGGTTTATCAGCCCCAACTATCTCGGCCTGTCTTCACAGGAACGGTGCTCCAGCCCCCTGATCATTTCTGTGGCATTTCACTTGGACGCAGGACTGGAAGTGATACCAAGCAAGTTTGCAGATGATACAAAGTTGGGAGAAGCTGTTGACTCCCTAAAAGGCAGGGAGGTCCTGCAGAGAGACCTTGACCCAAAATAAAGGGTTGGGCAATCACTAACTATATGAAGTTTAACAAGGGAAAGTGCCGGATTCTGCACCTATGACAGGGCAAGCCTGGATGTAGAAGACTGGGGAATGAGATGGGGAAGGCAGTGCTGCAGAAAGGGATCTGAAAGTCCTGGTCAATGCAAAGTTCAATGAGTCAGCAGTGCCCTGGCAGCCAGGAAGGCCAACCATGTCCTGGGGACATCAGGCAAAGCATCACCAGCTGGTCGAGGGAGGGGGTTGTCCCGCTCTGCTCTGCACTGGTGCGGCCTCACCTTGAATATTGTGTGCAGTTTCAGATACTGCAATATAAGAAAGATATTAAGCTATTAGAGAGTGTCCAAAGGAGGGCAACGAAGATGGTGAAGGGCCTTGAGGGGAAGTTGCATGAGGAGCAGCTGAGGACACTTGGTCTCTTCAACCTGGAGAAAAGGAGTCTGAGGGGAGATCTCATTGCAGTTACAACTTCCTTGTGAGAGGAAGAGGAGGAGGAGACACTGGTCTCTGTGGTGACCAGTGACAGGACCCAAGGGAATGGCCTGAAGTTGCATCAGGGAATGTTTAGATTAGATATTAGAAATAAATTCTTCACCCAAAGAGTGGTTGGGTGCTGGAACAGGCTCCCCAGAGAAGTGGTCTCAGCACCAAGAAATTGTCTGAGTTCAAGAAGCATTTGGACAATACTCTCAGGCACATGGTATGACTCTTGGGAATGGTTCTGTGCAGGGCTAAGAGTTGGACTCAATGATCATTGCGGGTCCCTTCCAACTTGACATATTCTGTGATTCTGTGGACCTGCTCCAACAGGTCTGTGTCTTTCCTGTGCTGGGGACCCCAGAGGTGGATGCAGCATTCCATGTGGGGTCTCAAGAGAATGGAAAAAAGGGGCAGAATCACCTCCCTCGACCTGCTGACTGCAATGTTTTTGATGCAGCCCAGGACATGCTTGGCTTTCAGGGCTACAAGCACACATTGTTGGGTCATATGCATCCTCTCATTCAGCAGCACCCCCAAGTCCTTCTCAGAAGGGCTGTTCTTGATCTGTTTATCCCCCAGCCTGTATTGATATCAGGGGTTGCCCCAGCCCAGGTGCAGCACTTTGCACTTTGTCTTGTTAAACCTCATGAGATACCCAAGGGCTCACTCCTCAAGCTTATCCAGGTCCCTCTGGATGGCATCCCATCCTTCAAGTGTCTCACCTGCACCACTCAGCCTGTTGGTGTAATCTGCAAATATGCTGAGGGTGCACTCGACCCCACTGTCTGTGTCACCGATGAAGACATTAAATGGCATTGGTCCCAATAAGGACCCCTGAGGGACACCACCTGTCACTGATCTCCATCTGGACATTGCCTATTACCCTCCATATGCGACTGTCCAACAAATTCCTCATCCATCAAACAGTCCATCCATCAAATCCATGTCTCTCCAGTTTAGAGAGAAGGATGTTGTGGGGGACCATGTCAAAGTCCTTACAGAAGTCCAGGTAGATGACATCTTAACCCTTCCCTTGTCCACTGCTGCAGTCACTCCATCATAGAAGGACACTAGGTTGGTTAGGCAGGACTTGTCCTTCGTGAAGCCAAGAAGTTTCTCTTCATTCCAGGACTATGTATGATTTCAAGCCCATTTCCCTATGGCAACCCCTTAGTTTTGTCCTTGAGGATGGACAAGACAGCACTAATCCTACACAATGCTCCACCACTGTATCCACAATGATCATCACCCCTAAGGAGCCTGCTCCCATGCCCAAACACAGCCTATTTTTCATGCCATATGCCCCAAAGCACTACAAAATCCTCATTCATGCAAACTGATCTGTGCGTTGCAGCTCAGAGGGGAGCACTGGGGTCCCTTGGACAAGGGCTGTGCAGTACAGATTGGGCCAGACTGCCCAAGGAGTGGCTGGGCCTTTGAGAGACAGGGGGCTGGACCACACTAAACTGCTTAGGTCTAGGGACACCAGGTGGCTCCTTGTGTAGTGTGCCTTCAGCCACAGCATGCCTACATAGACACTTCCATCCCCTGCACCTTTTTTGTGCCTCGTACACGGTCTCACTGGGACCAAATGGCCCTACAGACACACTGGCCAGCACCATAAACAAGGCATCAGCCACATAGCAGTGCTGGGCTTTGCATACTACACCAAAAAGAGACTACTGGAATTATTCTTGCTTATCCAGCTATGCTCGGATCCCTGCCTCTTCTGGAGTTGTATGTATGCATGAAGGGAAAGGAGTTTTAATTTCAATTTTGAGTTTGCAGGCTGTCTCTCTGAGACAGTATAAGTACTTTTGCAAATGCAATACCACCTTTTTAATGTAGGTTGTGCCAAATATACTGTGCAAGCTAGAGCAAGCTCTAGATGAAATAAAATAAATTAAAACAGCTAATGGGAGAACATAACAGAAAACAGGGAGGCTAAGCATTTGACAGTTTCCCACTGCTAAGTATTATTATCAGTAGCACTATATTCAGCCATGTGAATTATCATCCCAAGTCATGCTTCATCTTATAATATGAAAAAGGCCACATTTGAAAACTCTGATCAACATAAACTATGCTGCTCGTAAGTAATATCAGATTTATGTTTTGTTTAATTTTGTGACTCATGGCTATAGTGGTATCTCGATCCCAAACCACTGAAGAGTCTGCTGTATGCCAACCAGAAATGTATCAATCCTTCAAGCAGCAAATGGAGTGAGGTGGGCAGGGAGGACAGCCAGAGCTGGAGCTGACTGAGAGGTGAAGAGCTTTGCTAATAGATCAGAATCCAGTCAGTACCTATAGTGGTTTGAATAAAAGCAGGAGAATTCATATTCTTTAAGGATGAAGCAAGTTATCTGGATGCAGGTATGGATAGAGTGATCTGAGAAAATGCTTGGGAGCACTGACCATCGCTTACTTTAGGGGTCAAATCATTGGCTTAGTTGTTGCCCTCAGCTGAGTACCGTAGCATACAACCGAGCAATACTCTCTTGATGTTGGGTTTCTTTTCAGCCTCCATACCTAAGATAGGTGGCACTACCACAAGCCTTTTCTATCTTCAAGCCATGGAGACTTAGTCCAAAGTCAAAGAGCAGTCTTTTCCAATACAGAATGAGACAGAGAAGCAGCTGCACAGAGTGCCCTACTTCACGGAGCAAGACATTACCATAATAGCATCCAGATGGTCAAACTCTGCCTTTATTATTGGAATTATTATTCATATCACAGGGGTGCTGAGATTTCCCAGCCAAGATTGGCACTTGACAGACACAAGACAAAACGCTTCCTTCACCTACAGGGGTTCCCATCTAAAACATCAGGACAGATAAAAAGAAAGAAAGAGACAGGTACACACAGAAGTTAATGTTTGAGCAGTGGCTTAACAGCAGAGCAGTGGCAGAGCTGGAAAGCTGGCAGGTGCTATGCCGCCCTCTTGGCCACACAAATCACCCCACAGCTACAAGGGCTCACAGCTATCCTGACTGCTTGAGACCTGCACAGGCCCCAGTGTAAAAGGTCCCAATCACTTCCTAGGCATGTGTTGGGATTACTCCTGCTGTGCAATAGTAAATACTCTTATGGTAACACCAGAGGGCAAAGTAAAGTTCCAACATGTTAAAAACAGATTGTTGCTGGAAACCATCCTATTCTGGTGACCCTTGGATTAAAAATGATGACAAATTTTGCCAGCATCTCCTTTCTGTGTTACTGATACAAACTGATAGATTTTATCTTTGCCCACTCCTACTAGAGGAAAAATATCTCAGTAGTTAGTAAGAGTGTAGAGAAAGATCCACCATCAGACAACATATGTGCACTGGCTTTGTTTATTGTAAACTCACAAGAAGTCACATGCCATTTTGCTTTCAATTTTGCTGAGATTGGAAAAATCAATTTAACAGAAACAACAAGAATTTGCCCACAAATGTAAAAGCCCTGGGGCGAGAGATAAGCATATGGGGTATTACCGAGGTAGGTCACATTTTTCTCTAAAGTTGAGTAAACTTCTAAAATTGATAAAATCTTGCAGCCAGACTTCATTCAATGTGAGAAAGCATTTGTGGGAGGGAAGCATCTGTTCATTATCACTCAAGAGCTTAATTGTATAGTTCTTATCACCCAGTGGTGTTTTCATACTTACCACAGGCACAGCCGTATGTCCCACTTCAAAGAAAGAGAATATTGCAGTGTTGAATGACTTGTTTCAAAATGGAAGATGGTTCCAGATAACCTAGTTTTCTTCTGAGAAAATGAAAAGGAGCAAAATCTGGTGAGTGGTGTCTCCTACAGGAGTTAAACTACCTCGGAGAATACCTCAGAGAATAACAGACTGTTTTGAAAGACCATACAGCTCCAATGAATTAGTTATTAATCTTCCTAGTGCTTACAGGGGCTAGCATGATTTATTTTTCCATGGAGAAGACTTAGCCTTTTGTCTTACTTAAAAATAAAATAAGCAAACCAAAACAATCTACTATTTCTCCTAAAAAAGCAACTTAGAGCTCAGAAATAAAAGTGAATTCAGAGTGAGGGCAAAAAGCAGTAGGAATACAGAAAAGAAATAAGAAAGGACATGATGAGGGGTGATGATATCCGAGAGATTTTGTCCATCCTTTCTTGCATTGATGTCCTCAATGCCTGTCACTTCTCCCCTTTTGCTCTGCTCTCAGACACAGGTCTGTGATTTGAGTTCTGGTTTCCAGTCAAAGCCTTCAACATCAGAAATAAAAAAAAACAAAAAAACAAATGCTTACCAAATGATTTTCAAATTGTTTTTCCTACTTTCCCATGAAAAAAGAAATAATCATTTCAGGGCTGAAGTAGTCCTCTCAGTGTGAGTTTAATTAATTGAAGCAAGAGTGTCCCCAGGAACAGAGTCATAATTCTCATCAAAAACACTGTAGTAAGTAACCCCATAGCTATAGATGGGGGATGTTTTTCATTACTGTTTATTTCATTACTCAACCCTTTGGAAATCCTCTTTCTATTTCAGCCATGACTCAGCTGATTTAGGTACTTTAATTCCTCCTTTCTTCCCTCTTGCTTTCCATATTGTTCTGTATTCTCTAACAATAGGGACATGAAATTCATGCTGTCAAAGATGTGAGGTAATCTCTGATAGCTACTTGAAAGCTCAAGTTCAAAATAATCTTGTGGCACAAAGGGCTGCTTTTCTTTGTTCTGTAGATTTATATTCAATACTGGTCACATGCCAAGGAGTTTACCAAGATGTTTGTCTCCCCACATATGGCAATCTCAGTGTGCCAGTCTATTGAACTACACTCAAATGTAGCCATCCACTGCACTTCCATGACATATTTTGTCAAAAGTATAAGTGGACACATTATGGTGAAATATGAGGATATCTACTCCCTAATGCTCTAAGAAGCTTAAGTTCCAGAAACTGTTTGTTTATCCAAAACCTCATTATCACAGACACTGAGAATCTCTCAGAGGTTCAACCTTTTCTTCTTTTTTGTTTTATTGGAAACTCCTAGATTTGACTGGCTTTAGATTAAGGCAGTAAAACAGAGATCTTTGAATGTTCAGCTCCTTTTGGTACGTTTCATGTGGTCACAGTTTTTTGTTCCTGTCTGGTCCCCAAAATGCTCTGGCACCCCATGTCCCTTTCAGCCCCTGCTGCAGGCAGCAGGCTGGGCAGAGTACACACAGGCTGGTCTGGGAAACTTTTTGTCCTCTTTCCTTGCCAGGATTAGTTCACCCTCAAGTTTTTCTTGATCAGTTTTTAAGCTTCCCTGACTAACACTACTTCAAATTCTTCAGATTTTGGACCTGAGGAAGAATCTCCTGCGTATCCACTGTGTTCAACACATTTTGTTGATGTATTGCCTATATTTTTCTCTTTTTTCTGTCCTCTGAGTAAAAGAGGGGTGAGAGTCCCACATATACTGATACTGGCTCTACCATACAGCCCCACAAGTGTAGCTGTGCCCATTCTCCTCCCAGATCCTCCTTCTCCCAACCAAAATTTCTTGCTGTTGGAACTATCAGAGACAAGAATCCTTTAGGATAGAGCAAAGCCTTCATTCACCTAGTGGCCCTGACACTAGTGATACTTTTCAGCTCACGACTATAGTAAGCTCCCTAAATTAGGATTTTATGATCTCACACTTCCCCACTGCTGCACATTTCCTTTAGACCAGCGTCACTCACAGGGCTTTGTCACAACTCATCTGAGTCTGTGTAATTTCAGATTTTTATTTAATCCAAGCGGCTGTATGTTTATACTATTTAAATTTAAAAAGCAAGATAATCACAAAATACAAAAATGAAGCTTTTGGCAGTGGCTTGTAGCTTGCTGAAATGTAATTGAAGTATGTTTTCCTATAGCTGTTAAAAATGCAAAAACAATACAGCATATCAAGATACTCCTTTAGCCAGAAAAAGAGAACACAGGAAAGTTTGTATATATCCCCAGCAGCCAAGGCACTGTAGGAAATTTCTGTAGGAAATTAAATTTTCACTTCTTTCAAATTTTTAGGTTTTTCCTATGCAGCTTTTGTAGGTTTGCATTTCATTTCCTGGTTTGGGTTAGATTTTTAAAAAAAAAATTGAAAAAAAAAAGAGTTATTTGATTTGAGAAACCTGTTGATTCTTTGGACATGGACTCCTAAGTTAAGGTGCATTTTTGTGATGCCCACTCTTTGCTCATCTGATCACTGTCCTTGCAAAATAAAAAATACTTTCTTCCAAGTTTTTTAGATGTAGTCTAACACTTTCAGTCATAACCTCAAAATTTAAACTTAGAAAACATTTTTCAGGGAGCTTTTTTCTACCTTCTGCTTTTCCTTGAAGAGTGATTAATGTGATCCCTTGATTACAGTTCTCAGATCCCAAAGAAAGAGGGCAAAAGTAATACTTGGGAAATTTTTCCTGTACTTCCTATCAGAGGGCAAAATCTAATGGTCATCAACTGATGGTTGTCTAAATGATGCACATCATTTATTTCAGGGACTTTGTGGTCTGGTGGGCAGTGCCTTCACTCCATCTGAAAACTTTTCTCCTGGCAGACTAAGGAAGACTTTCACTCCCCACTGCTAATGCTTTGGGGAATAAATCCACAGATCTACCACACAAATTTATCTCTTTACACTTTCCAAAATGTAGCGCAAGTGAAAAAACAGTACCCTCAACAACTACTTGTAAACACCAACTGGAAGCACAGTGAATCAGTTCTTCTACTGACATTTAAAGCCACTTTCAGCTCTGGGAAAGCAGAGCAAAGGGGTGGCTGTTGACACTATTCTTATACAGTAAGGGTACCAATGTTCCCCCCCTTCTCCCCAGGTATTAATAATTATATTCTTCTGTATTAAAACAATAGTGAAAACTATCAAATCAAATCATAAAGATAAACATGAAGCTAATCAGAAAGGAGATTTAGGAGTTACAGTATAATTCCCCCAAAGCCCCCAGCCTAATTAGTGAAGAAGATAAACTGGTTGACAGATTGCACAGCTAGAAAAACATAAAGCAAAGAAGGTTATAATATTTATTATTACTGTATAAGACAGTGATTAGACCCCCAACCTATGTACAGATCTAATCACCATTCCCTGGAAAGGATAATAGCCAGCCCTGTGAGTCTAGTTTGACAATTTAATCCAAGCCTGATCCAAATAAAGAGATTTGTAGTTTTCAATGAAAAATTAACTCTCTGACTGTGCAGTGGGAACATCGCCACATGCACTAATGGCTTCGTTACTGAGAGACAGTTCTGCACTGGGTCTGTGCTCAAGGGTCTGTCAAACAGCACATGGTTTGGTGTTGCAGCAAGGGAAAAGAACTAATGTAAAAATTTTGTATTTGTGAAGCATTAGTCATCATAGGACATAAAAGCTAATCCCAGGATGTAGATGGTAGTCTACAAAGTGCTGGTTGACAAAGCTGGTAATTCTCTAATCCATGGCCTTCTTGAAGGACATTCCTGTATCTCCAAAATATTAGAGTGACGAAATTTGTCATACCAAGCACCCCACCTACAGTGTAGAAAAAAATCACGCAAAACAGATTTTGTTCTGTATTTGTACTGTGATGCGACAATCTGATAGCAAAATAAGAAAGAAGAAACACGACTAGTAGGTGAGACCTCATGTGGACACCAGCGCTTTGTCCATGAAAAGAGTCCATATTATAGGTTTTACTTTATTCGCCTGAACAGTACAAATACTACATGCTGATATATCAAGCAAGCACAATTTCTGCTGCAGTGCTTCTAATGAGATGTAAAGGAAAACTGAGGTTACAAAGCTCAGCAGTTTGCCAAAGTAGGTTTCTACTTTTTATGTCTCTAGACTCTTGAAATTAAAGCCTTCATGTGGAGTTAGGCATGTAAGCACTCTAGTGCGATCACAGGGAAAGGTACGTCTCAGAACAGCTTCCACAGCAGTTAGCAACCTGAGAGAGTTCAGGTAGTTACTAGGAGAAGCTGAGGACAGAGGTAGATCTGAAGTCCTGCCCATCTCCTTCCCTGTGACGTGTGGTTCTGTGCTGCCAGGAGACACTCACTGACTTCCCTGGGTTTTCTCCAAACCATTTTCTAAAAGCACTTAGGAGGGACCAATTCCTCTTCTCAGGTGTCAGCAGCTGCAGCAACCTTCTTTCCAGAAAGAGGAAAACCTGAGTTCATTTTCTGTTTTTTCTGAAGAGGACACCAACCCATTTTTTCACCCCAAGGCACAATGTTCCTGTCACAGGACTAGATGGAAACAATGCCCTTGAAGGGAAGGTCTAAATGAAGAAATATTTGTGTAAAGTATGCAGGTGCCTTTGGTATTAGATGGCATTATCACAATATCTGACTGCTGTGTTTAACTTGGAAATTAGGCTGAACTGGGAATCTAACCCAATTTTCTGCCTACATCTAATGTTCCATTCCCAAACTGCAAAATTCAGTGTAATCTTCCTTTGTAATTCTCAGTCTGAATGCTTTTTACAGTTTTGGCCAAAGGGCAGAACTTTTCAAGAGATCTCTTCCCACCCTTCTGAGATGAAAACACTAACTAAAGCAATGTTGTGTGGTACATTGGCATCTTTTGTGACTGTATCTGAGTGATTTAGAGAAGCAACACTATGTTGTTGTCTAGTGTCTTTTCAACAGCTGGGCTTTACAACAGTACAGACAAATGGCTGGGGACAGTTTAGGCTTTTATAGTGCTGTGAACACAATATTCAAGAACAGAAATTACAAAAGAATTTTCTTTTATTCCAACAGCTGTTTCACTGAAATTCATATTTGACGGGACTAGATAACTAGCTGTAAGTCCTTAATCTAACTGTCCAAACCACTGTTATGGTTGTGCTGTACAAAGATTATATACGGTGATAACCAGATCCAAACACTGAGAGAGGAAAATAAATTCTCATAAAACACTTTCTGAAACCAGTAAATGAAGAAAAATACAACAGAAATATAAAGGTAAAAATGAAGAAGATTTAAAGGTAGGGTTTCTTCCCAGAGAGGTTTTGTTCACTGACTTTAAATCATCTTCCAAACTATAGTTAGGTTAGGGAAAAGTTATAAGGAAAACTGTTGTCAAGTCACTAAGTCTAGAAAGGGCATCTAAGACCAATTGGTGCACTCAGAGTGCACTCTGATAAATATAAAGTAAGTGTTTTGTTGTGTGTAAGGTCATTTTGCTATCAGATTGTCTAAATAAGGCTGCCTCTGGTGCTACTAGCCAAATAGAACTTAGTGTGCTATCTACAGTCCTGCTAAAGAATTATACTAAACAAACTCACAGAGTCTTGTTCAACTAGACAGAAAGATTATGTAGAGAGAAGATACCATTACGATCACTCAACCTGCTTTCCTGGCTGTGTGGTACAAACCTATTTGATTTACACTTCAACACAGGTGCAGACGCAGTCCTCAGTGCTGAGCCATGAACAGATGGCATAGGAGATGACTACAGTACTAATTGCTTATCCCATGCAAATATAACAGCTCCTGGCTCTAAAAGGATGTCTGTGTGCAGGAGAAGGCACTGAAATGATGGGTTTTCATCTCCTGCCAAACAGTGAAATAAATACATTGGATTGGAAGAATATTGGGGGTAGGATTTGACTCAGAGATCAGCATTCAGATGTTGACCATTGGACTTCACTCTGATGGTTCCTGCCTGTAATTAAAAAACATTTAAAGACATCTGATCTTAACTTACGTATTTCTAAATTACTTCAGCATGAACTTTGGTAAACCATTAAAGTCTTTAACTGACACAGAGTGTGTGTGTCCTCAGCTTCTCAGCACTGGATCTTTTCACGTATCTACATCCAGATCGAAGAATCCCCTATTCTAACCTATTTTCCCCTTGCAGTCATCCGCAGACTGTGACAAAAGGCATCCTCCTAACTGCTGCTTGTTGAACAAAACAGACAGAGCTCTTGCAATCCCTCTCTCTCTCTCTCCAAGGTATGTTTACTTGTCTTTTCGTATCTGTCATGACTGTTCCCAGAATCCTCTCCAAATTGCAAACATTTTCTTCAAGCTGCAGAGAAAACATTAACACAGAATTACAGTAACAGTCAAACTCATGCCAAATGAAGAGGGAATATATTTTTTCAGCTCTTAAGATCATTCTGTTTACAGTCCGAGGATCACGTCAAGACTGCAGCCCACTGCCACACAATAAGCGCTTGTATTGAGCTATTTCTTCACTACTTGGTGATTCCCTCTGCACAAAGAGAGCTAACTTGTGTGACATTATATGTGATGGAAAAAGAGAAATTTGCTTACACTGAGCAGCTCACTCCTTCCTTGTCATCACTCACCTTCTCCCACAAGCTCTCTGACATCTACGAAAGCAACCGGCAATGATAAAGGCATGAAGTGGTTCCAGATCTGCTCTCAGTGGGAAGAAATAACTGCCCAACATGTTCCCTGGATTTGCAAGGACTGGTTAGTAAGTTTTCTGTTAGTTATATGTGCCATGCTATTTTTTATCATTCCAGCTTTTACCCCGAAGGTTGTGCTGAACTCTGTCAAAAACTTCCAAAAGTCAAGTACCATTACCTTTATTGCTCAACTTCCCTGAAAAAAAACCTATCAGGTTGCTCAGACAGATCTATTTTCTATTTTTGCGTGTGAATTGATTTTAACTAGATTAGTACCATATTAGTACTTTAAAGGAACCATAGCACAGGACTCTATTAGCACTTAGGTTCACTTATTCTGTCAGCTGTTTATTATATGAACAGGAAGGGGCTGATAGACCTCTCAAAGCCTAGACTGTTACCTCTTACCCATTAAAATACAATAGTAACTTTTAAAAACGTCTAAGGGATTTTTTTAGTGCTTCAAGACTGACAATTTCTGCATTAATGTTCATTGAGTTCCTTTGCCAGCTCTGTTAAAACTCATGGGTACAGGATGACCAGAGTGCTACTTTAAAACTATCTTCTTCTACAGCTTTTCTCTAACATATTCTTCAGTTACAACTGTGTCTTGGGGTGACTTTATGATGTATCCCATATCGCCTACTCTATGCCAGAAAGAGGAATCTTGTGCCTTTCTGTGCCTTTAAGCTGAGCCCAGGAAGAGAAAGGAAAAAAATCAGGCAAAGGAACTTTTTCAAAGCAGTCCTGAGTTTCAAGGTCACTACTTCTCTCTGTTGTTCTTTGGGAGAGAAAGGGGGGGAAGCACCCTTGGCTGGCTTTCCAGGCAGCTCTCATCTCAGCTCGGCTTTCTTCAGAGAGAGATGAAAAGTTGAACTACTGTGTTGTCCTGCGATTTTGGTTTCCTTCTCTTCTGGACTTGTTTGGGACACCAGAACATTGAAACCTCACTGGGGGATCTTTCCACCGGCCTGGCCTGGGGGGGCCCCCACGTCGGCCCAGCTGCAAAAAGGAGAGGGAAACTATACCAACAGAAGGACTATAAATCTTCCAAGTTTTCTCTCCACAGTGAGAGATTTCATTATTTATTATTTAGCATTATTATTATTTTCTTGTGTGTTTGTTAAATAAATAGTTTTGTACCTTCTTCACTTTCCTTTGAGGAAAATATTTCTCTTTTCCTGAACTTTGGTGGGGGAGGGAGGATTGCGGCTTGCTTTCTATCAGAAGATAATTTATTTTTTCCTCTCTTTGAGTTTTGTCTCAAACCAGGACAAATTGGAGAGTACATATTTGACACTGACATCTTCTACACTATATCCTGTATATACATACAAATAGAAAAGTTTCACCTTTTTGACAGCATTATCATACTTTCATAACGTACCATGTTTGCATTAAAAAAAATCAAAAAGAATTATGTTATCCTTTAATTTATGATTGTTCCAAAAATCCACATTTATGATTAATAATTATTACTAGAAATTTCTCCTTTCCCTCAATATCTAGAAGGACAATTTTAATCCTTTCTTTAAGTAAGTTTGACTGAGTTAGGCTTTTCTTTTTCAGTTGGGAAATGTGGTTTCTAGGCTATTGCATACAATGTTCATAATAATTTATAATTAATAATTCACATCAATTATTTACTACAACTTTTTTTTTTTACAAATTTTTGGAAATTACTTTGTTCCTGGGTTCCTGAAACTGTACATTTACAAAGTCACGAATTAGAACACTAGGCAATGCACAATATAGCAAATTCTTCTTTGATGGCCTTAGAATCAAAAGAATTTGGAGGAAGTTAAGAAGGTAAATACAAGTATCTTATGTTCAATATAATAAACAAAAGTAGAGGCAGTGCAGCCATGAAAAAGGTATATATTCTCTTATATTTAAAAGAATATAAATTTGAAAGCAGTTTCTGCACTCTGACTGAATATTTCTTGATCAGAATTAGTTTCAGAGATGTAAGTTTGGAATGAAGGTGAATGCCTTTTCAGAACTGAAAATTATCTTCAGTAAAACTGTCTACAATATCTCTCAACTCAGTACCAAGATTGCCTCTGGGAAGAGGTCATCTAGTCATTGCAAGGTCACACCATTAGTGTTGAAGATCTGCTCACTGTAGAGAAGGCATTATGGTTATCACCATTTGTGATGATCAACCCACACAATATAGAAACATAAATTGAAGTATTCATGACCATGCCAATAATGACATTGTTCATCAATAACATGTTTTTATAGCTCTTCTGGTGGTGTTTTTTTCACTTTTCTTAGTCCAATTTTTATCACTTGACTTGTGGTTTTCATAGAGAAGTGATGTCTATAAGCATATAATTTCTTTTTAGCTTACATAACTCTTCTCCAATCTGCTTGACATCAAAAGAGAAGAGGTTATTTTTTCTTCTCTGTGCTACTCAAAGGACAGAAATGAAATTATTTCAATGTTTATTTGTTTCAACATTTGCAGCTGGGCAGATGTTTGAGGGCTTGCCTATACTTTTGAGTACAGGGGAACAGCTTTTTTGTGATGAAAAGGAGAAAGCAGTAAAATTGGTTTTGCCAGTACTTTTCACATGTACAGAAATAAGACACATTTTATATGAACATATGCATATGTACATACACATAAATATTCATACGTATTTATTTATATCAGGGGGGTGTATATATAAAGATACACACACATATATATATAAAACCTCCTGTTTTACCTGTAAAGAGCTGTTTTCACCTCTTATGAGAGGCTTGTGGGAACTTGGNCCATCTGGACCTGGTTTTGGGCAGCCTGTTCTAGCCAGCTCTGCTTGACCATGGGGGTTTAGAGTTGACAGTCTATGGAGCATCAACTATTCTTTCCTGAACAGAAAAAAACCTCTCTTGGTCATTTTTTTTGGGGGGGGGGTATCAGTTTTGGGCTCCAGAAAGTCACTAGAAGGGATGAGACAGAACAGTAGCCTGAGTAGGTAAAAATCCAGAAAATNAGCTGATCACCTTACATTTATAATCTTTGAATTCCTACACCCCTTAAGATACCCAACCACCATTCATCTTGAAACAGTGTCCCCATAATACCCAACCCGAAATCTTCTAATTCCCTGTGCCCACCCCTGGAACTGCCCCTCAGAGATTCTCTATGAGTTCTGGGCCTCGTATTTTGTCTTGCCACCCTTGTTATCTTCAGAAAGAATGTAAACATTGCTAAGAAAAGCCTACTAGAAACCTCTCTAAGTGAGCCTATACAGGCAAGCTAGAATTNCCTATACAGGCAAGTTAGAATTCTAGAAATATGATGAAAAACCTCCAGGCATCATATACACACTTATTCCTTATTCATCTGGTACAACTTTATGTGACAACAACCAAAAATCCAAGTAGGTTCTTCAAATAGGTGCTTCAGGATCTATATCTGGCACCATATGCAAACACTCTATGACATCAAAATCAGCAACAAACAATCGTAAATGAAGTTCATAATAAAATATTTTATATGTTGAATTAAAATTATTATTTTTCATCCAAATCCCTTATGGATTATGAACTTATAGATGGAATCTCTTTCTTAAAGATAGGAGAATGGAACAGTGAGAAGACATTTAAAGCCCATCTGGACCTGGTTTTGGGCAGCCTGTTCTAGCCAGCTCTGCTTGACCATGGGGGTTTAGAGTTGACAGTCTATGGAGCATCAACTATTCTTTCCTGAACAGAAAAAAACCTCTCTTGGTCATTTTTTTTGGGGGGGGGTTATCAGTTTTGGGCTCCAGAAAGTCACTAGAAGGGATGAGACAGAACAGTAGCCTGAGTAGGTAAAAATCCAGAAAATAGTCAGAGAATAAAAAATGAGAAATGAGAATGAAAAAGATTGTGGTGCATCACATTTTTTGTTAAATGTAACTCTCACTCCAGTTGTTAAACATGAAAAGGGTAGACACTTAGGAAGAAAAGATAGTATTAAAAACTTGGAATCCTCTTGAAATCTAACACAAAATCCTAGCTAGTAGGATGAGTATTGAGCCTTATATATCTTGATTTATCCTTTGAGATAAGTTTTACTAAACAGATAAAGATCCTTGACCTCTTTTTATCAAGAACTAGTCTGGACAATAAAATCATTGCTTGTATTTTCTCTGTTCAGGCGAAATGGCAAACAGCATAATTGCGCAACACTCCCATGTTAGCCTAAAATCAAAGCAGGCAACACAGAAGAGCTCATTTTCCCTAAGCGCCTAATGTCTGCAGAGTACTAGCCACGCTTCCCTTTATACTCAAAGTACTGCTCATGGTTTGCATCAAACTGCAGATTGTTGAGGTGTCTTAGCTACACATTCATAGCAGTCTTTCTCCCAGTTCTGTTGCATCCTAGGTCTCAAATGAAACTGCTGTTATTTAGTTTTGTCACTATTGTCATTAATCTAGCTGTAGGACCTATAGGCTATGGTTTTATTAATTGTCACATCATTTTTACTGACACTTAGGCCCAGGATGTTGCAGTGTACATCTTGAATTTATATTAATGAATGCTCTCATTAACTTCAGTGGTACAGGGTTAGATGCTAGTGCGAGACAAGCAAATGAAAAGCACTGGAGTACCTGTAGAAACTTTAAATATGGGCTTAGGTCTCTGACTAATCAGCAAAGCCCTGCAATCCATGTGAGCACCGCTGACTTCATTCAGTTAGTCGTGGAATAGGAGTACAAACACTCCAAAAGATGCTGAAAGTCACATTTTGGCAAGGAGATCTAGCTCACACTTTGAAAGAGATAAGAAAGGAATATACTGAAATATGAGGAGACAAGAAGTCTGTTTGCTGACACATATCAATGCAGGAAAGAGGAGATGACAGCTAAGGTAGTTATTACTGTAGACAGCAGGGATGGCATTCACAGGCTGGAAAAACAAAGATCACAGGACAGCAAGTAGAATTCCCTACTCTACTTGATGCAGGTCCTTGTATTGCTAATTAGAGAAAAGAGGCTCCAAAGTGAGTTTTAAGATAAGAGTTAGATTTCTGAAGTGAAAAAATGTCATGATTTTAATGACCTTTGGGGATGAACTGGAATTAAGTGGTGATAGCATTGGTGAGCCAGTGAGGGAAGGAAGGGCTGGCCAATGGCACCACCCTGTCATCTGCAAAGATGCAAGAAGAGGGGCTATCCAGAACAAAGATGTGGAAGATTTTCTCATTCAGAGGGGGCATCTGAATGTGAGCAATCCAATCTTTGTAACAGATGCATGAACTTTCCCAGGAGTTAAACAAGACCACCAGGATGAGAGAAATGTGATTAAACAAGCAACTCCCGAGCCCAAGATGCAGAACAATAGACAGTGCTGCTTTCAGACAAACTTTTTATGGACATTATAATAAACCAATCATAGATGTGTGCTTATGCAAGCTTAACCAATCAGTAAGATGTTAGGCAACATGTGATTGTAAGCATAGGGGTATAATAGAATGTAATTGATAGTTAATAAATGGCACTTGCTTGATCACATTGGTCTGTGTGCGGTGTCCATGATCCCCAAACCCTTGATCCGGTGACCACACACTAGAGACCCGACAACCAGGGTCCTGGTAAAACAAGTCACACAACAACTGACAACACAAAGATATTAAAATGAAGGGGTAAAAAAATCCTAACTATCCCTGTGATTATGATGATCTGGGGTCTTGGGATCTGTGAGGCCTATCTGACAGTTTCAGACTATGCAGGACTTCTCTGTAGTGCCTTTTGCAGAATGGGCTTATCATAAGTCATGAAGTCTGGACTCATCTCTTCAGTATTTACCCACACACTTTGACTTTGGTTTGATTGCAGATCTGACATATTTTGAATAGAATGCTCGTATGATGATTTAAGGTAGTGGTTGTAACAGTGCTTATCACAGTGCTTGTTATTTTCTGTGATTGTCATTAACTTATTCATTAGGGTTTTATGTATTTTTTACAGTTTTAACTTATAAAACAAGCACTGAAATGTAATGATATTAATATAAAACTATGACAAACACCCAATCTTTCTCTATTCCAAAATATGAGAAGATGTTGTACGATGTAATTAATGGCAGTTAAATGAAGAACAAATTCAAGGAAATATTATTTCATGCAAAGTGTGGGATTTACATACCCAAGAGACTTTTTGAGTGAAATAGTGAGTTGAGTGATTGGATTTGAAAAAGATTTAGATAATTATGTGGCCATTAGCATTTATAATTATGCTAAGATAATTATGTATAATGAAGCTCGTGCTTCTTGATATAAACAGATTACTTACACAGATCAGGAAGGAATAGGTTTTAAGAAATCAACACTTCACAGCTAGCCAGGTGTATTTTGGTTTTGTTGTGCAGACCTTTTTTTAAAGTTTTACAATCAGACAATGAAAACACCTGTAAGCAGAATGATAGATTGAATGGGGTGGCCATCTACTTTGCTCCAGAATATCTCCTCACCAGTTGAAGACAATAAAAGTCTATTTGTGCAACTTGTTATAAGTGTTCAAAATTGACTATTCAGAATTGCCACAGAGGAAATGCTATTTGGAGATATGTCAGTAACCTCATCTGCTATATCAGCTTCTTGTTGCTTTTTTCACAACAAGGAATTGCATTGATGGACACTGTAGTCTCAGAAGCCAGAAGCTTTCAAGGAAATGCCATTGATCTAATAGAGGGCAGGCTTTTGGCAGAAGACAAAAAGGAATATATTTAATATATTTAATATTGACAAGATTTAAAAGGATTTTCTTTCCCTAATAAAAAAGTGTGAATCAGAGGTATGCCACTGCTGTTTATGAAGTTGAAAATCTGTGTTATGGTGTTGCCCAGTCTGGTTCTTATTTATTCATTCATTTTAAATAAGACAGTTACAACATTTTGCTGCTGAATATCTTTGCTTACAAGTTCCATGCCTGATTTATATAACCCTCCACATTGCATAGGTATTCAAGAGTTCCACAGACTGAATGTGGTTTGACTGAAATACAATTCTATTTTGGCAGTGTTTGGCATTTGCTTTCACATCACATCATCACAAAGAACAAGTCTGATACAGCCTAGGTATGTCTTGCCCATTTTTTCATTAGGTGGTAAGCAGTACTGTTATGCACAGGTTGAAGTACAAATCTATAGTAGTTTGTTGTTATGAAAGAAACTACTTGACTACTGAAGAGAAGTTTAAAAATTAGCTGGAAGTCAACAGACATGGCATACATACCTGGTTCAGACAAAGACTTTCTGCATTGGCATGTTATGCAATACTTCAGTGTTATTTTCCCTAGCTTTAACACGATAGCAGCATTTATTTCAACCACTCTGAAACCGTAAAGATTTATAAAGCTCCTTGAGACCCGTCTGCCAATTGTTGAAAGGATAATGATTAGACATTGGGAATTGTGGATTCTTTTTAAAAAAAATAACCAAAAAATCCACCCCTAGCTGAACACCTAGTGCACTCTAGTAACTGACAAGCATTCAGCCCCTAGGACCAGAATAGAATAAACCCAAAGTAACACCTTTCGAAATATCTGCAGATCCACTCTTATTCATCTGCAAATTTGTTAATGTAGGCAAAGCCAAACAGCTTTTGACGTCAAAGAACAATTTGTTATGTCACAAAATAAATATGTGCAAGAACTCTTTTTGTGCAAACAAGGCATGCAAAATAAACATCATTATAAAACTTGCTAAACACCATTATGAAACTCATTAGTTGAAGTTTCTGTTTAGATTTTTTTTCCAAGTAGATGCTGACACAACACACTGCTATATATTGCATATGCATCCATATATACTTATGTATATATATGTATAGATATGTATGTGTGTCTGCATGTATGGGTATAATGAACTGTTCTAAGAGCTGAATGGAAAAGTTATGTTCCCATGACAATGGACCACCATAGTAGTTTATTCTTGTAACTAGAGCTAAGGTGCCAGTAACTGGATAGATTTCCCACTTCGTTTGCAATGGTTATAGAGAATCATAGCTCAGATTTCACCTCCCTTCTGCCCCTCAGGGATTGCTCTTATCTAGTGAACATCCTGCAACTCTGTTAGTCGAGCATTATCCAAGCAATCCCTTAACCCAGGCTGCAGCCTGAGGAGAGGTTCACCTATATCTAATTGATGCCACACATATGCTGATGGCATTAACTTTTGAGAACATTCCTATGTTTATCTACCTGCATATCAATATATCAGTATTACACAATTCAGAGCACTGTAGTGTCTGTAACTTTGTAATACATGAGCAAACACTATTTTCGGTGTGGTCTTGAAGAAAATGGAATCTGAAGACATTTTAATAGGTCCAATGATTATTGGTATTAAAGCAGCTGATGGGCCAAAATTGTTTGAGATGGACGTCTCTCGCTCTTAAGAAAAAAATCTGTTATTCTGCAGCCATAGAAATAGCACTTTCTAGTCCTCATAAAGTCCCTTGAAAGTTTCAGAAAAGTAACATACTACTGAAGTATCAACAGACAGGATCTTTAAAGAGTCATTTCTTGTTAAGCTGCCTCAGCTTCAGCCTGCCAACCGAGTCAGCCCAGCTTGGGTTATATTTCACTCACTTTTCCAAAATCCACTACTGCTGAGTCCTGGATTATCCCTGTCTAAAAATTCAGTCCCCCTGTGTCTGAAGGTGAAATTTGGTTTAGCAGCAGGAAGGTGTTAACACAACTGCACTGTGGAGATTAACGTTACAGCAAATCCTCAAAAGAACCAGAAATATCCAACACACTCAAGATATCTATTTTTGATGAAAGCTTCAAGAAAGTAATAAAAGAATAGAGTTTTATACTAGGTCAGTTATTAATTTTCTTGGAACTCCTATAAGAGCTTGGCAAGAAGCAACATGTCTGCAATACAATTTTTTACTTTTTATGTAATAAGAAGTTCCCTATGCCATTTAACTTTCTCTGCTCAAACTACATATTTATTTTTTCACCTACTCTGAACTAGGAACTGTGATGTCATTAATAAAAGTAGTTGCCTTAGTATATACTTCTGCCCCTGGTGAGTTGTTGTGTGTGAAGTCCCACTTCGCTAATAGTGATTCTCGAAGTGCTTTGAGAGGGAGTTTGGACATCTTTTCAAGAATCAGTGACTCTACAATTTTTCCCAGCATTAGAAGTAATCCCATTTAAAATCTAGTCATTTAAAACAAAATCACCTGAAAAATATACTGGATGTAAATGGATATAATGCTGAGTAAAGCAACTGAATGAAAAGACATGATTTAATAGGGGATGGCCAGCTATGATGCCTGTTACACTATCCTTTGATCCATACGGTTAAAACAAAACAAAAAAAAACATTTGTATCTGTCAACTGCAGACTGCTCAGCTCACATTGGTCACACTTAGAGAAGTTCATGCTGTAGAATTCCTATCCTCCTTATTTAGTCTCTCAGATGTACATGAGGTGAACTGGTGACAAAATGATTGTGCATAAGCTGCAAGACAGTAGTCCAAAGAAATGGTTGTGTAAAGTGAAGTGGACTTGTTTACCCAAAGTTCCAGACACATATTTCACTTATATCTAAACTTCATCAATCTATGAATACATAGTCATTGAGTTTGAAAATTATCCCACCTAAGCTCAAATGTTTCACACTAATATTTCTGTTATTGTAAGAAATCAAAGCAGCAAGGAAAAAAAATCCTTTTCCCTAAAGCCTCTCACAGAGCTATCATTACTGCTTCAGACACAGCAACAAAACAAAGATCTGTTTGGAACCACTGACATAAAATCTGCAGTAAGTGCACTCAAGTATGGGTGTTAATCATGCATGTGAATAATCATGTTAAAACTGCAAACCCATGAGCCTAAGCTCTGGCTCAAATCACACTTCTCTGAAATGATTTGGACAATATAGGGAAGAGTTTTTCCTGAGTAGCTTCTAGCTCTTCCACATCATATCCTCATATACTGTGTTGGGAATGAAGAGAAATATGATTAAGGTATATCAATCCTGACATGAATATTTTTCCAGTGGAGAGGGTTTTGATAATGTAGCCTTGTGGACTGCATTTGGAATTTGCTTTGCTTCTGTAATTTGGCTTCTAATGCCAGCAGAATCAAAGCCTGAGAAGCAAACTAAAAATACATTTCAAGGGAATGACACATCTGTGGTACAGTAAAATTATTAGGCTACTGAATGCCTGTTTTGAATTACATCAAATCGCCTGAAGACCATACGGCAAATGGAAATCTTTAGAGTTAACATTTACTGCCTTGTACAGAATAAAGAAAGATCTTTTTTTTTTTTTCAGCTAAACCTATATATGTAAACTCACTTGCTTTCAACTTTTTGTAATTGATAACCAAAGGCCAAATGCAATCTGCTATGAATACATTACCTGCAGAACAGTAAGCCATCTTCCAATGGAGAAGCTTGTCTGCAATTTTTAAAAAGATAGTGAATAAAGGATCAGTCACCTAGACAGTATCACCAATTCTTCTCAAATTCAGTGGGGCAACCAGGACTAAGAATCTTAAATATAGATGCTGAACTGGGGACTCAGGTGCCAAACCTTAGGAGCCAATACCTTAAAAAATTACTTATTTGTCTGTCCCTAAGAGGAGAAAGTGTATTAGGAAGTTTAATTTCCCTATGTGCCTTCCCATGTACATTCCAGGCTGTTTGTGGGTTGTGGATGGAGAGAGCAGACACCAGGCCTAAGAAAAGTTTTCTTGTAATGTAACAGAAGATCTTTGATAAAATGTCAAACAGAATTTCGTCATTTTCTAAGCACATTTACACATATACATGCAGAAATTAGCCAAATTATTGCCCAAACCACTTGTCTAACAGATCTAGTGAGCTTTTGTCTTTGTCCTTACACTAGTAGAATGTGACTTTCACTCTGTATTAATGTCAACACCATTTCATCTAATTTGCACCATGGAGAGCAGTCCCATATTCCCAGACTGATTCCCAATTCCTAAAAAAATCTGACCCTTTTAGACTAGAATGTCCATCAAAATAGAAAGTAATTTAAAATTTGCATTTTATCTTAAGGCCATCCTAAATATGTATTTCTCATTGCTGGAATGGTGTTTGTCTCTCCAGGCCCAGGATTTGTAATTTTTTTCAACTATGCTTGAAATCTATTTTCTATAGTGAGTCTTGAGCAGTTTGTCTCAAGAATATTTACTCTCAATAACTGAACATGAATATGTAGGTGTTGTAGTGCACAGATCAGCATTAAATACACATTGAAGGCAACAGAAATTGTGTGAGCATGGCTGAGTAATGATTACCTGGACTTAAATGTGCTCGTACCTAGTGTTTTTCAAAAATAGCCATCTCTCACATGGAAGATGCTTTTCCTGGCTTTTTTTGCCTTTCTAACTTACATAAGAAAGAAGAGCACTGGTCTCATAGAGCTACCAATTTGTTAATTATTAATATTATTACTTCATTCTAGTGAGAAAAAAGGAATGGGAAAATTTGCATTATGCATTCTGCCTAATAAAACATGGGGCTTTATTATTGCTGAGTTCTGGTTTCCTAGGTATCATACAGCACATCAATGAGTTGTACTTGTTAAAAATTTAGGACTTTTTTTTAAAGGGATATTTTTAAAAGAATTACTGTCATGAAAAGAGCATGCCAGATTTATACTCTGATGTTGTGGTTTATTTTTATATCCTTACATTATTGTGCTTACCTAAACTATGAGTAGGATAAAGGCCTTTCCTATGGCTGTACCTGCTATGTTCTGTGAGATGACATTTCAGTTCACAGAAATGTTACTTGGCAACACTAGCATTCATTATTTTTCCCTGATACTGCAGTGGCTGTGACTATGGATGAATTGCCAAATAACACCTGTTCAGGGACCATTCTCTGGCCCTGAAGAGAAGTGGCCTAGCCTGATCCCGTCTAAACTAGCTACCTCTGTCCTTCATGTCTCCTTCAGGTTAGAATCCTACCCCTGAGGCTCTAACATATGATTATGATTGTGTGTGTGTGCTCACAGTGTTCCCAGTAATACAGAAGTGCACTACACCTTACCAAAACAGTGTTTTTGCTGCATGAGAATAAAATTGGGGTTGTATTCCTTGAGTTTGATACGCCAATGTGTTTGACATAAAAAATCTGCTAGCTTTGGAGTGCCAAGCTGTGTCATCTTTGTTCATAGTGCCCTTTTGGGAATGGTCCTTAATGCCTATAAACCCCAAATCTGACTTGGACCATTATGGCAGAGCATGCCATAATGTGCCAGTTGGCATAAGACAAAATTATGCCAGCAGGCTACTGAGTAATCATGCAGCATGGTTGATCAGAGTATGAGTTTCCTCCGTGACTCCTGTTACATAGCTGGATAGGTGTGTGTTAAACACTTCCATGGCTTCCAGTGATTGAAGAACGCAGCATTTGGGTGTGTATGCTTATCTGGATAAGTATATCCTCTGTTCAGTTTTCCAAATGAAGCCATTAACTTTGATTTAATTATTTTTGATTTCCACTGGTGACTGAAAGTTAAAACTCCTGTTTTGTCATGTTTAGCCCATGATAATGGGAAAATCACACTTTTTTCAGCTCTAAATTCTGGAGCTGTGTGTGGTCTCATATACACATCCAATCTGTGATCCATGGCCTGGCAAGTCAGTTCATCATACCTGTGTAACATTCAGGGATACACTTGAGTCACCATACCTGGAGTTATTTAAAAGACTTGTAGATAGGACACTCAAGGCATGGTGTAGTGGTGGACTTAGCAGTGTTAGGTTGAAAGGTTGCACTCAGTGATCTCAGAGTCTTTTCCAACCTAAATGATTCTATGATTCTATAACTTTTAGATATGCCTTGTGCCTGTCTGCCCTCAATCATGGTCTCCTCTGGGACGCCACAGCCTCCCAAGCAGCTGGTATGTGGGACTGCAGGGCATAGGGGCCCTTGGCAGACAGAGAAGCTGCAAAGGCAGAGAGGATGGTTATCATTGTGCCATCAATGCACATACTTGTAATTGTACTTTTTTGTTGAAGAGTAAGTCTTTCCAAAATTTCACACATTATTCAGGACAGGAATTCAGAGATTAAAATGAGCATGAGCAGTCAGCGATGAGGGGAAAGGAAGTCTTCACTCCTTTTACCACACTAATCTTCTGAGGGAAGACAGCTAAATTAAATCTGGCTTCTTGAGTAGAACTTCATGAACACAGCTGTTAAATTAGGGTGAAGGAATGCACTTCGTGTGAACCCCATAGCCTTCTTTATTTTAACTATTTTTTAAAAAAATTCTATTAATTTTTCTTTTTAATTCACAACATGTTTCTGTTTCTTTCAGGGAACAATATGAGCACTTTCCAGTGGCCAAAAATAGTATGTCTTAATTCCAGTGGAATTTAACCAAAGACTGCACAGATCCATGGATAGAAAAGTTGCCTTATATTACAATGTACAAAGTTCAAGTTTAGTAGGTACTTGTAGTTTTATTTTTAAATTTTAACAAGCCAGATTCTCAGTTTTTGCAAATCAGAAGGACTCCACTGATGTTAAGGGAACTACGCCAAGCTGCATTAGTTTAGTATCTGGCTTCACAACTTTTTTCCTCCTTGTATTGAACTCAGCCTTCAGTACTCATGTACCAATAATTTGTCTGTAGCCTGTAACTAAATGTTTTTCTTTTCTTTTATTATAAGTAAAAATATAGTCTGTGGATTTTTGAAAATGAGCAAGCACTGTGAAGGGAAGGTTGTAGGCATAAAAATAGATTAAAACTAGACCACCAACTTCGACTTCTACTGAAGTCAGTGGAAATATTGACAGAGAATGAACAAAATCATATCGACAGAGTCTCTTTGGTCTCTGCAAGGCAGAAGACAATAGAGTGATTTCCTTTGCTCTTTTACACTCAGGCACAAGGCTGTTCAGAAATAGAATGTGACAGTAACACGGTTTTTTGACATCAATCCCAATGTCTACGTCTTTCAAGAGAAGCCTGAGGCCACACCAAACTCCCTGATCTGCCCATTCCCTAACTGTTGACACCCACAGTTTGCTTTGTCTGCTGATCCCTTTGTCATCCCTTCCCTTGAATTTAATGATTAATTAAATCCTTGTATTGAATTGTATTTAACGTTTGCATCTAATAAGCAATCAAGTATTATGTGAGGTCCCATGTAGGTCTGCTGAATGGGTGAGCTGCAAACTTGAGCCTCGCTAGGGCTGTCCCTTAAGAATCAATATTAACCTATCCACTGAGACAAAGATTTTATCTTTTCATTTGCACATTGTCCAAATAGGACAGTCTATAACTAAAACTGTTTGAAATGAAGGGTTACTTAGGCTAAAGATCGGTCAGATGCATACATCTTAGCTTATCTGCATGTACATAATTATAAGAAAGAAGACAGAACTGAATGCAACAGAGCTATAGGTCTGCCCTGTTAGGTAGCTAATGGATGATCAGGGCTAAAAGAGATAGGTAGTGGAGTCAGTGGACACAGAAGGTCTTCCTAGGAGTCTCTAGGGGTGTTTCTGGTTGAATTACAGTCATGTCTGCATTTTATCCTATTTTATTCATGTAGAAATGGAATGCAAATGTGTTTGAATGGAGATCTTGAGATTCTGTGAAGCCACAGAGGGATAAGGCAGCAGTGCCCATGTCATTTGAGCAGGAAACTCACCCTTCAACCAGGCAGACCCACCGAGTCGCCTTGTGTCTGTCTTCCTGAAAGTCCCTCTAACAGCCCTTTCGTAGAATGCTGGATTTTTGATTAAAATCTTCACAGACTTATTACTTTCGTAATGTTTTTAAAACCTTTTAGACATTTTTAAAATTAAAACCAACTCAATCTACGCGGCATGAACAAAAGACAATTTGGAAAATGATCAACAACATAAGGAGAGGGCAGTTTCTGAGTTGCATACATGCAACCGTAAACCCTTCGCATGCAATTAAAAAGCTGATCATTTTTTACCAGGCCTATAAAAAGTTAACATTTGTGCTATGTGATTCCAGCATATGTATAGGAAGCACAAGAGAGTAAGAAATGTAATAGTGGAAAACTTATATGATATAAAGATATATAAGATATATCATATCAGTGAGATGACAATTTCTTGAGCTTTTCCTCATTTCTCTTCTTTGTTTCTCTGGCAGAATTTTGCTGATTTGAATTTGAGATCTTATGATTTTATTTATCATGTAAAAATAGACATGCACCTAAAAACTACACATGCATGTACGATTTTTGAGAAGATTTTCATATGTATTTCAATACTTCCATATAAATTTCAAAAACTGACTGGTACTGCATAGAACAGGGTGATTTTTCACACAGCTTGTATTTGCTTAGCTCACATTTATCCAACTTTGTGAACAGATTCATTTGTTGTAGTTGGATTAAATTTAGTGCAGATAGCCATGAAAACAAGGTATTTTTATGCCAAGAAAGCCAAATTTGTCCTCATTTACCTTCTGTGGAAAGCCATTAACTTTCGTGAGCAGAAAGGAGAGCTGAAATTGGCCTTACCTACTGTCAAAATGGCTGTAATGCTTTGAAACCCCTTTCTTTAAGCTCATTGTGATTAAGGACACATGGGATGACAAATGCAACCAAAATTTTAACAATGGATTCACTGGCTAGAAAGTTAAAAATCTTCCATTTAACTGAACTCATTGTGAAGTCCACAAAATTCCCAGAAAGCACCATATTTCTCAGTAGTTGCAGAATCATTGAAGACAGCATATGAATATGTGTGAGAAAGTGAAGTCCATCATGACCTTGTATCTGCAGCAGTTAAACAATGACAGGATGAAAAAACCTGCAGATAAATGCTCCACTGTCCCAGAAGCTTTTTTCCCCTCAGGATGAGTACCATCCAAATCTCCCACACTGCACATAAACGAGAATGTAATAGGTAGCAAGAATGGCAACACATGGCACATATTTTGATTGTCTAGAGCTTAATCATGGATCTGATAGGGATGAGTGTTTATGGGTGAGAATCAGTGGGAAGGCCAACAAGGCAGGTGTCATGGTGGAATTCTGTTACAGACCAGCCAACCAGGATGAAGAGGCAGAAGAAATATTCAGTAAGTAGCTGCAAGAAGTCTCACAATTGCTAGTCCTTGTTCTCATGGAGAAATTCAACTTACCAGATGTTTGCTGGAAATATAACTCAGCAGAGAAGACACAGTCCAGAAGGTTCCTGGAGTGTGTGGAAGAAAAGTTCCTGACACAGCTGTTGAGGGAGTCAAATAAAGAAGGTACTCACCAGACCTATGGCTTGTGAACAGAAAAGGACTGTTGGGTGATGTGATGGTTGGAGGCCATCTGAGACACAGCAATCACAAAATGCTGAGTGTTTTCACTTCTCAAAGTAAGGAAAGTGGCCAGCAGAACTACCACCCTGGACTTCCAGAAGGAAGACTTTGGCCTGACTGGTTGAGAGGCAGTGCCGAAGGGCAAAGATGTCCGAGAAGGCTGGACCTTCTTCAAGAAGGAAATTTTAAAGGCACAAGAGCAGGCTGTCCCCATGTGCCAAAAGACAAGACACTGAAGAAGAAGACCAGCCTTATTGGACAGAGAGCTTTGGCTGGAACTCAGGAAGAAGAGTTTATGACCTTTGGAAGAAGGGGCAGGTAACTCAGGATGACTACAAGGATGTTATGAGGTTCTGCAGGGAGAAAATTAGCAGAGTTAAAGTCCAGCTAGAACTTAATTTAGGAGGAATTTCTTCATTAGGAGGAATTCCTTCACAGAAAAGGTGATGAGACATTGGAATGGACTGCCCAGGAAGATGGTGGAGTCACCATTCCTGAAGGTGTTTAAGAAAGGACTGCACATGGCACTTAGTGCCATGGTCTGGTTGGCATGGTGGTATTCGGTCATGGGTTGGACTCGATCTCAGAGATCTTTTCCAACCTAATTGATTCTGTGAATCTGTAATGTGGCTACTGTCACAGAAGACAACAAAAAATATTTTTATAAATACTTTGGCTACAAAAGAAGGGCTAAGGAGAATCTCCATCCTTTACTGGATGCAAATGGAAATGCACTGACAAAGAATGTGGAAAAGGCAGAGGTACTTAATTATCTTCTTTGCCTGTCTTTAACAGTAAGACCAGTTGTTCTATGGGTACCTAGCTCCCTGAACTGGAACAGGAGCAGAGGGGTGAGGAGCAGAAAGAAGCCCAAGGGGAAATGGTCAGCGATCTGCTACACCTGCTACACCACTTTACAGAAGTCTATGGGGCTGGATGGCATCCATCCAATGGTACTGAGGGAGTCAGTGGAGACACTTTCCATCATTTACCAGCAGTTCTGGCTAATTAGGGAGGTCCCAGGTAACTGTAGGTTAGCAAATGTGACAACTGCCTATAGAAAAGGTTGGAAGCAACTACAGGCCTGTCAGCCTGAGCTTGGTACTGGAGAATGTCATGGAGCAGATCATCTTAAGTGCCATCATATGGCATATGTAAGACAATTAGGGGATGAGGACCAGTGGCATGGGTTTATACAAGACAGGTACTGCCTGACCAACTTTGATCTCCTTCTAAGAAAATTGACCTGCTTAGTGAATGAGGAAAAGGCTGTTGTCTACCCGGACAGAGCCTTTGGCACTATCCCAGCACGCTTCTGGAGAGATTGACTGCCTTTGGCTTGGACAGGTGCACGGTTGGCTGGATAAAGAAATGGCTAGATGGCCAGCCCCAGGGAGTGATGGTGAATTGAGTTAAATCCATCTGGCAGGCCAGTTACAGGTGATGTTCCCCAGGGCTCAGGGTTGTGTCCAGTCCTGTTCAATATCTTTATCAATGATCTGGACAAGGGGATCAAGCGTACCCTCAATCAGTTTGCAGGCAACACCAAGTTCAGTGGGAGTGTGGATCTGCTGGAGGACAGGCAAGCTCTGCAGAGGAATCTGGACCAATTGTATGAGGTTTAACCAGGTCAAATGTTGGGTCCTGCACTTGGGTCACAACAATCCTGTGCAGAGCTACAGGCTGGAGGAACAGTGGCTGGAAGGCTGCCTGGAAGAAAAGGACGTGGGGCTGCTGGTCAACAACTGGCTGAACATAAGGCAGCAGTGTGACAAGGTGGCCAAGAAAGCCAATGGCATCCTGGCTTATATCAGAAATAGTGTGGCCAGGGCAGTGATTGTCCCTCTGTACTTGGCATTGGTGAGGCCTCACCTCGAATCCTGTGTCCAATTCTGGGCCTCTCACTTCAAGACAGGTGCTGGAGCATGTCCAGAGAAGGGCAACAAAGCTGGTAAAGGGTCTAGAGTACAAGTCTTACAAGGACCAGCTGAGGAATCTGGGATTGTTTAGTCTGGAGAAAAGGAGACTCAGGGAGAACTTACCATGCTTGAAAGGAGGTTGTAACAAGATGGGTGTTGGTCTCTTCTCCCAAGGAACAAACAACAGGATGAGAGGAAATGGCCTCAAGTTGTACCAGAGGAGGTTTAGATTGGATATTAGAAAAGATTTCATCACTGAAAGAGTAGCCAAGCATTGGAACAGGCTGCCCAGGAAAGCGCTGGTGTTGTCATCTCTGGAGGTATTTAAAAGGCATGTAGATGTGGCACTTGGGGCATGGCTTAGTGGTGGACTTGACAGTGTTAGGTTCATGGGTGGACTTAATGGTCTTATAGGTCTTTTCCAATCTAAACAGTTCTCTGATTCTATGATTAAAAAAGGCTCTACCTGTAAAAATTAATGAAACAAACAAAATTGCCTTAAGAGAAAATGACCACATTTCCATCCACTTAAGCTAGATCAGGTGCATGTGACATCCTGGGATTTCCCATACTCAGCTCTATGAAAGTCCTTCTGTGCAAGTGCTACTCCATCAACCACAAAGGCTCTTTCAGGAGTACTGTGAGAAAGGGGAAGAGGAGTTCCAATCTGCAACATCATTCTAGTGCTGCCTGAGAATTTTGTGTCACAAGTTGTTTTGTTCACTGATTCATTAAAAACTATTTATAGGAAAGGCTTGAATATGTTGAAAATAGAAAAAAATCTCCTCCCTGCATCTTAAAATTGCTGAAATATCCTGGGTTAGGTTTTCAAAATAAGAGGTTGCCTTTGGAGCTTCTTAGAAAATCTTTCAAAACTTCTGGAAATGTATTTTCAAAATGTAAGTAACTTCCTGTTGAAAAAAAAGTTTAAAACATCCAGAGAAATGGTGTTATCAGATGAAAATACATTCTTCATTCCACCAAAAGCATCTTTGCTGATCTGTGAAAATTTAAAAAAATTTTTGTTTTTCCTCCCTTTGTAGGAGAAAATATTTTGAAAGATTAAAACTTTTGAAAATTAAATAGAAATGTTCCCTTGCTACACTAATCAGATCCTGAAAAGTCCTCAAAAAAGCTCCATTTAACTGAGGACTTCTCAGTTCTCAGGTTTCTCAGTTCTCAGGTTTCTCAGTACAAATAAATACAATAGAGACATTTTGCTGGACATTCTGTGAGGAGGTGCCTTTACTGAGAGACACAGTGGGCTGCAATTCCTTCTTCAGCCATTTATCACACCAGCATCTTCCTATTACATGACTGGGACAATCCAGGCAAAGTTCTCCCTGCTTCACCTCTACACACAATAAACCCAACAATTAGCCTTGAAATACTGGCAATTTCCCCATAGATATGGAGAAGTGGAAAAACAAGGATGTCCATGTGTTCTGCCTCATGTAGGTGGCCACCTGATGACCACAGATTTTGGTGTAAATGCCAAAGTCCAAAGTTTGCAGATACTTCTCTCAGATTTTACACTGGAAGGCTTGATTTGGTCTTTGGTGTCTTACATTGGAAAACTGACTTTTGTTTTGCTCAGAAATGTTACGTATGCCATTGCATCATGGTATTTGTAGTATGTCATGAACTTTAGCAAGACAGATGGAATACAGTCAGCTAGATTTCAGTACTGCTTCTTGGGTTTATGTTTATTTTTAATCTCTTTTGTGTCTGAAATCTGCCCTCAACAAAACAAAGCACTTTGATCAGGCCAAGCCTTAAAAAAAAATATGCTGGTATAGAAACATTCTTATGCTATTGGTGATTAATATGTATACAGTGTTAGTTTAGTGCCATCAAGTGACCAAAAATATGAATCAGCATTCCTACATTTTTCAGATTTTTTATTTTAGTCTAAAGAAAGCTGGTCTGTTATCTTTTTGATATAATTACAGGGAAATAACTTCACAGGCATTTTATAGCCTACATCTACAGCACTTTTACTAAGAATCCCAAAGTTAGATTAAAAATATCTTTCACATATTCATAAATCAAGGCCTCCACTGTTTTCTCAGTTTATGAGGTTTGAAGTACTTCACTTACCTTTGTCTGAAATCCTTGCTGTGTAGAACTCAGTAAGATGCCTCAGTAAGTTGAAAAGTTGTAACAATTTTTATCACATGGTAGTATCCAAAGGCTCAGATAGAGGGATTTTTAATGAAGGGCATCATAAATTGCATATATAAATTCTTGTTTTGTTTTCTGAAATGAAGAAGCTAGCTCTGTCAGAAACAAGCATCTTAAGCGGATTGAAGGGGATACATCAAGAAAAACATTTAGCTTTCAGTATGTCCACTTATTATATGATCAGACACTGCATAAACATACACAGGTAATGTTTAAGAAAACATTTGTCTAAGAAAACATTTATTCTGTGTATTTGTCCAAATTTTGTCTAAAATATATCTAAATTAATTTCAAACACTCATGAATGTAGTAGATGAACACATATTAAGTTTCTGATTTGCTATGATAAAGCCAATCTCAGAAGCATCAATCTGAGATGGAGTGAGTGCATTTTCTCCTGGGTTGTCTTACTGATTTCCTTCCAGCATACAGAGATGTGTATCAGCTGCCAGGTAAACTTAAGCTCTACAGCTGGCAGAAAAGCAATGCAAACACTTTATTAAACACACTAGAAAGCAAAGGGAAAAGTTGGGAGAGCTGAGCATCCACAGACATGACGGTAAGTAGAAGCATTTTAAAAATCCTAGGTCATGTCTTGGTGTGTAATTAACAAGCCCTGGTCTGCCAGGGCTTGCCATGGTTGAGAGCAGAATGAAATATCACTACCAATCATGCTTGTTACCTGGTTGTCCCAAAAGCAAAAATAGTATCACAGATGATATAGTAAAAGTATTTTCTTGATAGTTTGCCACATCTCTCCCTTCACAAATTAATTTCTGTATCATACTTAGACGGTGGTTGTGGTCACAGCACAGCTTCTGGTGAAATATAAGGAAGAATAAACCTTTGTGGTGTTGCTATTTCAGAAGAGTGGTTTACAGTTAGATCTATTTTGTGAAAATTCTGCAGGAGTTGAAAGCTCTGCACATATCCCCTAACTTTTCAAGTGCTTTCATGTGTTGGCTGGGAGTGTCCTAACTCACTGGGACCTGTGTAATCATTATTCCTATATTTAGACACTGCAGCATATTTAAATGTGTGAATTCCATGTCTTTCATTATACTTCCTCCTGGTTTGTTTCTCACTTTCCTATGAAGTTATAAAAGTTTATAATTTAAAAACTATTTTCTTCTTAATAAAGTTTCTAAATCTCTCTAAAAAAATGGTTGTGAGGGGGAAAAGCTGTTCAATGTCTAGAGACATGTGCCAGTGACTAGAGCACAGAGAGCACGAGAGACCAGAGAAACATCTTCACCAGTTGTAAAGATATATGTTCTTGCTGGTAAAAATTGAAAAACATTTTCGAAGAGACAAATTCATTTAAACATTGCCCCAAAATTACAAGGTTTCAGATTGAGGAAAGGCTTTGGATACTGCTCTAGTGAGTGACTGAGAAGCACTGGTCAAAGAAGAGGAAAATTGAATGTCAACCAAATGTTGTCATAAATTTACAGGTAGAATCTTACCTTGTCCATCAAAACATTTCCATCTGCTTATGATCTCATCACTCAATTTAGACTTTTGAGGTCTTGCTGGTTTCCTTGACTTTATTATGGTCCAGTTGCCCTTGCCAGCAACTAATGTAGGTCTACTGCTGCAACTGATTTAAATGAACAACAATATCCTGACACTTATTATACAAACGCAACCAAAATATGCTCCCTTTTCCAAAGAATTTATTGTTTATTTACATAAAAGGTAGTAAATCCTTACAGTCAGAGGAAGGAAAATAACCAGAGTCAACATCATCTAACACAAAGCTACAACCGGCTAGAAGAATGCAGTCCAGTTGTTGGACATAGATGTGGTGATCCATACAGTAACGAAAAATCATACTCTTGGCTTTTTTTCTTCTGTTCCCTTCTTCTCAAACCAAGACAGCTCATTGCTTAAGTTGTCAACTAAAGTGCTGCATCCTTTAATGCCTTACCATTTAGAGATGCTGAGCATACAGGCTCATTTGAAGCACAGATTTCAGGTTCCAAATCTCAGAAGAAGAGTAGGTGCCTTTTGCTTTAGACTTTAAAAAATCTTAGCTACTCGAAGTATGTCATTGCAGCATATGAACTCTTTAACCTTTACCACTCAAAAGTAACAAGCCAAATACTGCTTCAGTATCTAAACCATCTTTCCAATATCCTTTTGGAAGAAGTGATCAGGTAACTTGAACTGCTTCTTCCATTAATGGTCTTTTCCTTTAGGAATTTTTTTTAAAACTGTTTAAGTATGGCAAGGCATGTAGCATGAGGAGCTGTTCAATTTATTTTCTGCAATTTTATTGAGTGATATAGTCCAAAGTATTTCTCGCACCTTATTCTGTTCCAATTTTTTGAACAGAAGGCTATTGAAGTCAGGCTATTATAATGAGGCAGCAATATCAAATACTGAATTTTTCTCTTTCATATCATACCAAGTGGAAACTTTAAATACGATCCTGTAAAAATTACCATATGTTTATGAATACTGAGCAGAAGCTCTAGCTTGGTTTTGGAAATTTTTCAGAACACACAAGAACTCAGAATTTCACCTCTGCTCCTCTTAAAATGCAAAAGACTGCTTTTCCTCTCTCCTTCTAACCAGTCAGCTGATGGCAGATATGTTTCCACCACAATTAAAAGCACAACTTACAAAGCAGCTATAAGAGCAGTGTGCTTTACGTCCAGGGAACTTTCCCTCCACATTGCTGCCTGGTGTCCAGCCTGTACAGGTATGTCTGATCACTATAACTCATGAGATCAACATGGCCACAGAGCTTTTGAAATGCTTAAAAAGTGCTGAAAGTTACTTCTGCATGTGTGAATACAGCAATTGGCACGTTTAAACTTTAAAGCAAAATAATGTAACCTAATCCATGATGTTTCTTTGAAAGCACCTCCTGCAGCACATGCTCATTTTACTCAGCTGTAGTTACCTTAAAACTGAATGTGTAATGAAAGACAGTCATTTGGACTCTGTCCATAGTGAATGGAACACTATGGGAGGTTCCTATCCTACAGGAAGCAATTCATTCTCCTTAGGTGTGATATCCAAGATAAGAATGGTGAATCACTCATCTCTCTCCATGGCGCACAGTAGAAACACGGAAAATATCTCAGGCTAAAGGGTTAACTTGCATATTTGGCTAAATTTAGGTGAGAACAATCCATCCTTAGTGCCTCAAGTGCAATTAATTCCTGAAGAAATTCTGTTCTAAACAGTCGCTCTGAATAAGTGAGTTGTTTGTATTCATTTGTCACTTCACCAGCTGCTCTGAAACAAAATATAACTCTATTCACTGGTGACAGAGGAGAAAGCATTTCCAGTTAAGAAAAAATCTAGTCTTACATTTAGAAATATATTCTTAGGACATCTGTATTACACATCATACCAAATATGCCAAGTTTTCTAGATGGGAATGAAGAAAGAAAGGCCTTTATACATTTGTTGTGTGTTCTTCAATATATAGAAAACAGTTTGATTGTTTATGCAGGGTTTAGCTGAGCTGACCTTAAATCTCCCCAGTTAAACACACACTACTATCTTTTAGACAGAACTTATGTTATCATAGGTTTGCTGTTTTTCTTTGCTGAACTGGGTAGGTAAAGCAGCATACAGTCAACCAATAGTTTAGAATATGTGTTGAAGAAATAATACGTTTACACATATATCTGAAAATTAATCCAAATTATGCATTGATTAATCTAAATTATGCACTGATCTAAAATGGAAGCATGAATATTATTCTGTCACAGGCTCTTCTTTGCAGCAAGAATGTTGTTGGTTACACAGTAGAAGTAGTTAATACATAAATAGCCTACCTGGCAGTATTACCTATGCAAAAAAATATAGGCATTTAAAATATTCTTAGCCAAAAGCTTTCAAAAGTTTTAAAGGCCACCTACCTAAGCAAAATAAACAGTTTAGTCCTGCAACTCAGTTCTTCTTTTGATTCGTTTTCCCTCCCCCACATCCAAGCAAACAATCCCCTGACAGAAAAGACAGAACACTAAATCAAAAAAGGAAGACCTGTAATTTTAATATTTACAAAGTGGGATTTAAACTTTCCTTTGACATAAAGTTTTATACATATATATGTTCTTAAACATATATGCAGTTGCTCAGGGGGAAAGGAATACAACAATGTATTCATCTGTTAGCTAATGTTCTGCCAACAAATCAACATTGCACATACCATGAAAACCCAATGACATTACAGGTAACTTTTAAAATTTCTATTTAAGTTATATATTAGGGTGATGGATAAAATGGGAAGCAGTATTTCTGTAATTCTGTAAGGATTATTGCATACTACTTTTGCATAATGTATCCATACTCAATAGATGCTCCCTCCCTGAGCCTTTTCAGGTTTTCTCTCACCACCACTATCCATATTTATTTTCATTATTATGGTATAAAATACAGCTCCATTGTCCTGTGGACTATATGTAACAAGCTTACTAAAGGCCTTTCCTTAAAATACTGGCTATACTGAGAAATGACTAAAGGGCTCATCCACTTTTCAAACCAACATTTGCGATACCACATTTAGTAGCTCTATGGCAGAGCAGAGTGACTCATGCATCTAATGACATGGTTGTTGGAGGGGAGTCAAGTCAGCAGATACATAAAAGTGTACCAGATCATTTTTTGTATTATTTTTGGCATTACAATTACTCTATCCCACTTTACAAGTCTTCTTCAGGACATTTCCATAATAAAGTGCAGGGATCTGTCTGAGCATATACGAAATTAGAGGCTGCAAATCCAGCCCTCAAATTCTATATAGCTTAACCTATGAAAAAGAGATGTTAATAAGGTTAGTGAAGGAATATAGCAACCTAAAGAAAATGTATTAACAAGCTAATCCTTCCAGGAGTACTAAAACCCGAACAACATTTAGTCAAGTACTCCATTTAAGCATGGGTGTGGTTCAGAGGTATTTCACTAGAAAAATTAATTTTACATAAAATCATCAATTTAAATTGCCATGTAAAATAATTGTAGAAGCTTGTCTCATCCTGGCCTTCACACTTCGACTTACAGAACAGCTTTAAATGTTGACACTGCAAATCTGCCTCAAGGACTATTTTGCTCCAAGTAAAATGGTAAGTTATGTATTTGTTTAATTAAAATTGATTTTAAATCAGTCAAACACAACATCCGTGTACACATATAAATTGATTTACAACTAGCTCAAAAAAACTTAGCAGAACTTAGCACAATAAAGATGCTTACCAACTAGTTTAAATCGGAATGGAGGTTGCAATTCTATGATCAGGATAAAGTTTACATGATTATTTTTCTGCATATATCACCAAGTCATCATTCGATCAGGGCAACAGATAAGCCATGGCATGTGGCGGTGCATTTTATGGTTTTGTATATTTGTAAAGATTTATGTACAGTTCTGTTACCCCTCGGTTACATTATCTGTAAATGGACTGCTCCTGTCTCCCTCCCCTTTCCCATTTGGTTTCTCCTAGAGTTGTTATCCCCTCCCTCAATTGTATTCCCCTTTTTGGGCCCCTCCTCCCCTATCCCATATTTGTACCCTGGCTCCTCCCCTTCTTCTAGTCCTTTCCCTGTCAATCCAAGTTACTCGGTCCCTGATAGGCTTGAGTTGAAGGCCTCTGGCTTCTACTCCTGTCTGTCACCCCCAAACCCCATCTTCCCTTATCCCTAATTGGTCCTTTTCCTCTTCCCTCCCCTCAGTTGCACCTCCTTTATAAGATCGTGCACCAGGCTGCTGAGTGCTCTTTTGGGTAGGCTCTTCTTGGGGTCACCCCCAATAAACTGAACTCTGTTTCACCCTACTCAGAGAGTCATTTTCTGCTTCCTTCAGCAGGCAGTAGCCATAGGTCCTTCTCCTGGAGCACTAGTTAGGGACCGGCAAACTGACCACACTCAAGAAGCCCCTTGTGGGGTGTGTGGCAGCGTGTACCGCCTTACTAGTGGCTCCTGAGTCGCCAGGCTACCCGACCTCTCCTGTGGAGAGGCATTTGGTGACCTGGTGCCCAGACACCTGTCTTGTGGCTCTTTGGCGTGGCTGCCAGCTAGCCTGGGCACGGATAAGGACTGGGAAGTGCAGCCACCTGAGGAGGTACCACGGCAATGGCACATCTAATTGTTGTTAACTCTGTTTTTGCTGTTGTGGTAGAAGCAAGATGTACCAGTTAAGTATGTATTTATCATTCCAGGCTGTGAGCATATCGCAATGGAAAGATAGTGTATGTCACAGAGAACTCAAAACTACTGTCTGCTTTGCAGAATTTATCTGGTCCTAAACTTTTCCTGAAAACGAAATGAATTAATATCTTGCCAAAAAATGCTTTCTTTACAAAGCTGCAAACTTATTTTTAGTAGTTTAAATGTCATTTAAATGAGAGGTGACAATGTTGGTTTTTCCCCCTGAAAAAAAAATGTACTTTTGTTTTCTGACTAGTTCTACTAACAATAAGCTAAAGTATTCTTTGCTAGTTTTGCCTTTGGTTAGTGTGTCATAGGTTGGCTATTGACATGTCTTGCAGAATAACTATATTATTGGATGAATCCTTGAACTACATTCAAGCGTCTTGTATGCTTCCAACAATTCAGTGGGAACTTCACCACTGACTTCAAAAATTGAGGTTAAGCCTGGTCTGAACATGTCTAAGAATGCCCAGTACAATACAATGGGTTGATATGAAACGCTTGAGCATTGTATTTCATGTAGCTTTTTAGATACCTGAAAGACAAAACTTTACTGGTTAAATACCCTGGAGAATATCTGCCAGAAATCCACTATGGTAAAAACCTTCCCTAATAAACCTATTGGTACAGTAACTATAGTACTTCACCTGAGGCATGAATCTTGTATTCACAATGACATTAATGTATATACTGGGCAATATACATTCCTTTGTACTCCCCCATTCCTGGAAGTAAAATCTAGGTACATCTTTAAGCTTGTGCTGATATGAGGCATTGCCTGCATTAAACCCTTTATTTATTTAGGGCAGCACTACCATTGTGAGAATACAGTACTTTTATATCTCATCATTCTAATTCTTTCAACTACTTGCTTTCCACCAGTTTTCTTGGGAAAAGGAAAATGAGCAGGAGTGCTCCTTTGGAAAATACAAGTGAGAGCAAGGACATCACTACTGAGATACTGGCACAAACCTAGAATGCAGGAAACCCCATTGACAGGATTATAAGAGCACATTGATAGAAGAAAGACTAATAGCTCTCTAATGGTCACGGGATTGTGGCCACTCTATGACAAATACCAGGGTTTACGGGACACTGTTGTGGATGATTTGACAGGGGATCTGAACTACTTGACCATGGGGTGTTGTTCCATATTATTGTTGGGAAGAAACTGTATCCATTCAAGAGAGACAGAAAAGTGCACTTGAGGACAGTGACCCATAGACATGGGGAGGTGATCTTTTACTAATATTAGAAAGGGATTTTGAAAGAGACCAGCTACAAAGAGCTGGAAACAAGGAATCAGAGCTGAGGAGAGAATAAAGAAGTAGGCATGAAGACAGAAAAGAAAATAATGAAAAACAACTTGGGATATTTGAAGTCAAATGCCAGGGGTCTAGTGAACCTACGGTAAAATATGGTTTTAGTAATATCCTAGAGATATGGTGGTACATATGAGTGATGGTTGTATATTAGAATGCTGCAGAATATGAGCACAGTAAATTAGGCGATGATGATTCAATGTGTGTTGAATTCAGGAAGAGGCAAAAGATACTGTTTTTGGTGAAAATGAAAAGGAGGAAGTAAAATGATATTCAGATTGGGGTCTATTTTTCATAATAGACTACAGCTGTATTCAAAAGGAGGAAGCTTCTGTTTTTTCTAATGTATTTTGAGCAACTGATGAAGGTAATCAAGAAGCTTGCCCATGAAATAACAACAGATTTCAATTACTTGAATACCAGTTAGAAAAACAATATGGCAGGATTTAAAATGTCCATCAAATTCTTGTAATATTTTAGGGATGAACTTTTGCTTCACAGGACGGGTGAAGTTATAAGAAACATTACCATCTTGAATGGTATGACAAGAAAGGAGAAGCTCCTTTTGATTTTAAAGGCAGAAAGTAAACTGAGTGAAAGTGATCATGACACATTTGACCAAAATAGGCTTTCCTACTCTGAGAAAAAGAGGAAGAAAAAGCATGTCAGCACTTCCAACTATGGATTGCATTGTTATGTAGAAATAGTTAAGCTAGCTTTAATCAAGCTAGTCTAGGTACTAAAAGCAGGCTCATCATAACAGCACACCATTCTATGTGAGTTAATTAACCTCCTGTATGGCCTAGGCCTGAGCTCAGTCGTTTAAAGCTAACCTAGATTTTCTATAGAGAACAATAGACTCATTTTTAATTAAACATAAAATAGCAAGCTATCTTGATGTGAACAAAAGGAAGCAGAGGAAGCTTAAGTAGACTGTGTTAATACAACATTAAAAGCTCTTCAAGGATTTGAAAAAGGAAGTCACAATAAGGGGACATAACTGAAGAGTAACATAAAAGAATATGAATAAAAGAATGAAATTACAAAGAATGAAAGTACAAAATGAGTGACAGGTAAAAAGGAGTAAAAAAGGCAACAAGAAAATATTCTGGAAATACACTAGAAGTGCCCAGATACTTAGTTAAATTTATCTTACCATAGAATTTATAGAAGGAATTAGTTAAAAACTATGTAAATTGTATGCATTTAATAGAAACTAAAGAAATTTACTTAATAATATCGTAAAAATAATCTCTGAGTTGATAAAAGACTCTGTGGATTTAAAGAGACTAGAAAAGGATAAAATGCATCTACCTAAGGAAAGCAGGCCTAAAACTACCCAGACTAATTTTGATTCCAAGGATATTCTAGAATAAACTTTATGATTAAGAGGTTTGCATAAGGTTCCTAGGAACAGATGCTCTCACACTAGTTTGATGCCCTTTTATACAATCATTGTCACTGAATCAGCAGCAAAAGAGGAACAGTAGGTATCACAGATCTTGAGTATCATTTAGACACCATCCCTTAACAGTTTCATTACAACAAAAAGCAAAGGAAATATAATTTTCATGAAAGCACCAAGCAATTGGAGGTTGCTTGCAAAAATCAAACAAAGAACACCTACACTGAGAACCCATAAGGATCTGTTGTCATTATAGTTCTACTCAGTATTTTCACTAGTGATCTGCAAGATGCAACAGAACATATTAAAAAATCTGGTTCTCACCAAGCTGAGAACTAGAAGACAGAATCAGATTTGAAGACTAGTTTCGTAAGTAGGATAAATGTCTAAAATTAGCAGGACAAAATCGTAAAGGCTAAGGTAAAATATTATACCTGAGAAGAACTTACATGTACAGCATAAAATGGGGAGAACTAGATGGCACTATGTTAGAAAAGCTTATAAGCAGAAGTTTCTGTCGTAATAAGAAAAACAAGTTCTTTCTGGTATGTATTTATAAATGTTCCTCTCATGTCTAATACATGGGACATAATTACTGCATTATAGTTGGCATTGATGCCTTATACCTTAAGACAAAGGTAAAAGTCATACTGGAGAGCATTCAGAGTAAAGCTGTAAGAATAAATCATTTATGAGTGCAGTCTATAAGAAAAGTGAACAAAAGTGTTTATTCTCTGGAGGGATGATATACATATCTGCACATATAAACAATTCTATAAATAAATATATGTTTGCACACAAATATTTATTAAAACATATTTGAAGTTCATAAATATTATTCTCATGGGGTACCGCATCCTACTCTGGGATCCCCGACACAGGAAGGACATCAACCTGTTGAAGCAAGTCCAGAGGAGGGCCGTCAATTAGATTAGAGGGGTGGAACATCTCCTTTCCTACAAGGAAAGGTTGAGAGAATTGGGATTGTTCAGCTTGGAAAAGAGAGGGTTTTTGGGAGACCTAATTGTGACCTTCCAGTACCTGAAGGGAGCCTTCAAGAAAGATGGAGAGAGACTATTTACAAAAGCATGTAGCAATAGGACAAGGGGGAACGGCTTCAAACTAAAAGAGAGCAGGTTTATTTAGATATTAGGAAGACATGCCTCACTGTGAGAGTGGTGAGGCATGGGAACAGGTTACCCAGAGAAATGGTGGATGCTCCATCCCTGGAAGTGTTCCAGACCAGGCTGGATGGGGCCCTGAGCCTCCTGATCTAGTGGAAGGTGTCCCTGATCTCTGCAGGGAGGTTGGAACTGGATGATCTTTAAGGTCTCTTCCAATCCAAACCTCTATATGAATGCATAATTTTATGATTTTCACTGGAATCATGACAATAAGAAATCCAGCAAAGAACATTCAGGTTGGTTATTGGACAAATGCATATTCATAAATGTTGTTAGGCGTTTGTACAAGCTACATGTGAATGTTCCAGTTTCCCTTCAAACAGGTGCTTTTACAAGTCAATTAGAGAAATAGTTCTTTGTGGATGATATCACTGGTTTTCAAACCATGATCTGTTCCCGCCTTAGATTCTGTGAACTACTCCTAAGAGGACCCCAAAAGACAATTAGTCAAAGTAAACCTTTTCTCTTTATATGCAACACTTCCTCATATTCATGTCCACAAAGTGAAAACGTTCAAGTAACACTGATCAACATATACCTGAATCAGCATCAGCACAGAGAGTAGATCAAACAATCTCTTGAGGCCTAGAAGCCTATAATTCTTTTTATTCCAATGTGAAAAATTACATCCCCGCAATGAATCAAATTTTCAACTTATAAATATGCAAAAGGCAGCATTTTTCTACTGCACGAGAGATCATATCAGTAAACATATGATAAATTGTTCAGATACAGTGACAGTTATATGAACGGAAGGGGTTTTATATGAACTAAGAGATTTTAGTTACAGCTCCTTTTCATCGAGGTCTTTCTGGGCAGTGAAAGGACTTGAGGAAACAGCACGAAGCTGAGTCAGGGGATGTTTAGGCTGGGTATCAGGAAAAGGTTTTTCACGCAGATGATGGTCGGGCAGTGGAACAGGCNGCTTTCATCCGCAGGCGGCGGCTGGAGCGGGAGCTGTACTCCAAGGAGAGGTGAGCGGCACGGCCCCGGGCCCCTCGGAGGGCCCGGCGGAGCTGCGGGCGGCAGGGCGGCCTCCAGAGAGGCCCGGGGGGAGAGCTCGGCTGCTGCACCGCCCTCCTTGTTGTTACTGTTGTGCTCAGGTGGCTGATGATTCCCCAAAGTTAAGGCTGTAAAGGGTGTACAGAGGTGCCTTGTGTAAACTGCATGAAAATACCGCCGGTAGATTTCTGTTTATTTGTTCTCAGTTGTGTTGGTGGCTCTGCTTCACTACAGTTTGTTTTGTTTGCTTTGCTTTTTTTTTTCCCCTGAACATTATAATCAGTGTATTGTCAGCCTTTCAATTACAGACTCTGTGTTGGCTCTTTAAAGTGTTAAATTCAATTAGCCCGTTCCTGCTTGCTGACTATAGTCTCTGTTTTGTTTCTGAACATACAACAAAGGTTTATCACACGTGCTTGAGTGTATCCTCAATTTACTCTCTCAGTTTTAGGTAGTGTCCCACTTTCTTTTATGTGGCTTATCTGCATCTGACTTGTCACGGAGTTTCAAAGTTCTTTCTGATCTTTATATTTCCAGGTAGGAAATCTCTGTAAGGTGAGAGCAATAGGTTGGCGTGGGTCGTACAGCAGAGCGACACGGTGTCTTCTCTGGGGGGAACAGGGATCCCCCGCATCTCCCGCTGTAGGAACCGTATGGGGGCCCAGGCTGGTCCGTGTGAGCCCTGTGCAAATTCCTGATGCAGGTCTCTGCTGGTTACACAGCACTGTTTATTGTTGGTGAGAAAACCACATGACGAAGAGCTGGACTCACTCTGTCCGTNATCCCTTCCGACTCAGGATGTTCTATGATTCTAGGCTTTCAACACTTGGCAGAACTCCACCTCCTTCCCGGGCTTTCTGTCACGTGCATTACGAGCATAATGAATCTCACCGCAACGCACTACATTTAAAATTTTTATTTTAATCCAAGTCCACAATTTCGCTATGTAATAACGTGAGCTTCCCTCCATGTGCACACGAAGCTCCGCACCGCAGAGGCCCCGAAGGGAGCAGCGACGCCGCAGCCCGGGCGAGGGCGCAGAGCCTCGGGCACCCACACGCTCTCCTTCCCCGGCTGCCTGAGCCGCCTTCCCCCGCCTCCCCGACGGTNAATCAGTGTATTGTCAGCCTTTCAATTACAGACTCTGTGTTGGCTCTTTAAAGTGTTAAATTCAATTAGCCCGTTCCTGCTTGCTGACTATAGTCTCTGTTTTGTTTCTGAACATACAACAAAGGTTTATCACACGTGCTTGAGTGTATCCTCAATTTACTCTCTCAGTTTTAGGTAGTGTCCCACTTTCTTTTATGTGGCTTATCTGCATCTGACTTGTCACGGAGTTTCAAAGTTCTTTCTGATCTTTATATTTCCAGGTAGGAAATCTCTGTAAGGTGAGAGCAATAGGTTGGCGTGGGTCGTACAGCAGAGCGACACGGTGTCTTCTCTGGGGGGAACAGGGATCCCCCGCATCTCCCGCTGTAGGAACCGTATGGGGGCCCAGGCTGGTCCGTGTGAGCCCTGTGCAAATTCCTGATGCAGGTCTCTGCTGGTTACACAGCACTGTTTATTGTTGGTGAGAAAACCACATGACGAAGAGCTGGACTCACTCTGTCCGTATAAATTCTGATTCATGGCTGTGCAGCCCATCAAGCTACCACGTCCTCTGAGGTGCTTTTTTGAAGTACAGACATGTTTAGAATCACTTTTTTCTGTTTATACATCTTGTTGCTTTTGGGGGCTACTGTGGTTCCAGTTGTGTGTGAGAGGCTGCAGGGAGAACTGATGAACTTCCCGTGTAGAAGGAAAAGAGATGGATTTTTAATTATCTTTTAAGTAAAACATCTTAATTGTAGGAAAACTAAGAAGAATGACTGTGTTAGCTCTGTTAAGGATTTAGTGTAAATAGTCTCTTTTTTTTTTCTTTGTTGAGGAGTTGAGAAAAAAGGCCAAAATTCATCAGACTTGTCCCCAAAAAACCAGGCGGGATCTGTATCTCTTCTAAAAAGCCCTGAAAAACAAATTCACCATGTCAATGTTTGTCACCATTACTGATCTGCAGTTATTGATGAGAATTTTTTGTCTTTGCTCATACTTGGAAATGTTTCAGGATCTTATTATTTGAGTTTGTCATTTGAGCACTTCATGAAAGATGAGTCTCATTCCCATTTGCATTGGCAGCTTTTCCTGTATCTGCAAGTTCATTTCTGTTTCTTGCCCTTGCCTAGCAATTGATACTCGTGTAAAATCAAAGTAAATTTGTATATATTTTGTACCCTAAATCAGGTCTTTTCTTCTCCCTCTCTTTCTATGCTTTTCTGAATTAGGAAATTTTAAAAACGTTTTAATGATTTAAAAGCTTTTGAAATGTCAGATCAGAAATTCTGAATTTTGTCACCTGTTTTCCTTATAGTTCTGGCTTAAAACAGCAAAAAACCCAGCTCTTTATCACTTAATCGAAGGCACAGCCTCTGACAACTTTTCTCTTTCCTGGTTGGTGGCTGTTACAGAGACACCAACTTCTGCTTCAGAGCTTCTCTGGATCTTTGTATCATTGGTGTAGATATTTCTTAGCGAGATGACCAGGACTTTTTAAAAAGTAGCAACTGCATTTGGCGTGTGAGGGTTTTGTTTGTTTGTTTGGGGTTTTTTTTATTTGTTTTGTTTTGTCAGGGGGTTTGTTTGTTTGTTTGCTTGTTTGGGTTTTTTTTGGGGGGGGAGGGTTGTTGGTTGGTTTTTGTTTTTATTTGTACATTGCTTTCCACAAAACTGTAAGCTATTGAAGTTCCCATTAGGAGTACTGGGAAACTTGGTAAGAGGTTAAATCTTCTTATGCAGTTCTTTGAGGGGAAAATCAGAGTGGTTTTAAGTGATCTGAAAAAAATATTTCTTCTTTACTAATTAGTTAGTCTGCTTTAATATCTGGTTACATAAACCTTCTTTTCTGACTATATGCCACTTTCTAGTAGAAAACAAGAAAATGGTGAAATGTCCTGTGTGCACATACTGAGGACAAGGAGTGGGTTTTGCTTTACATTTGATAAAAAAAATCCATGTTCCTACTGAGGAGGGTTCATGCTGTCAGGAATCTATCCTTCAAATTCATCTGTATCTCTCTTTCCACTCTTATGTTCATCTCTATTTTCACTTTGCCCAGGTGTTCAGGGTAAAAAAAGTTATTATGTACATTATGTATAACTTTTTCGTTAGTGTTGTGTGCATGCCTATTCAGTTTATTTAATTCCTAAAATATTCGCCTTTCATGAACAGGAATCCTTTTTTACAAAGAATTTTAGTTACAACAGTTCAAATTAAATGACATGGTGTTTGGCTGGGGTTGTTTCTCCCTTAATAAACTGATTTCTCGGTTCTGTTGGCAGTGTGCCCAAATGCAGGCAAGTGTAACACTTGATACAGAGGCTCTGTAAATAGTTCTCCTGGTTTTTCTTGAATGCTGCTCCACTTCCTGTGTGAGTTCATCCCTTCTGCTGCAAACATCACTCGCATGAAGCAACCTACTGGCAGCATGTAGGTGCTGCAAAGGAATCTTTTGTGTTATGGCTGCTTGGGCATTGGGACATTTCTTTATTATTACTTTCGGTATCTGTAGCATTATGTTATTCTGTTGGGACAAAATATACATAATGAAGGCTTTTATTCAAACATCAGCGAGTCCTACAGCTGGCCTATAAATACTTTGCTCTTGTTAGGAGAGGGTTTAATTTTAGAATTGGTTTTACATGGCCTTTGGCTGCTGCTGGGTTGGGCTGGGCCTGCTTGTTCATCCCTGGCAATGTCCTTCTGTTACCAGGATCATACTTCCAGTATTGGGTCAAGTGATTGTGCAAGGTTTATTGGATCAGCCACTTGGAATCCTTGTGTCCAAGTAGATTTCCAGCATGTGCTTTTCTGAATTCTTACTCTTTTCATCACTTCATCAATCACAGATGAGGAATTTAAAGCAGGATGAATGGGGTACCTTCTTTGTATGATATAAAGAGGATTTTGCCAAGGCACTGATCTCTGCACAGTCATTCCTCTGTCAAATTTGTACAAGTCCAGTCCTTCACTTGGTAGATGAAATTGGTATGTAAAATGAACTATGGGATTGGGTTTTTTTTGTTTTTTATTCCCCCACATGTTGTTGAATCTTGGATGAGTTTTTTTTAAACTGGAGTATAGAGGGACATGCACATCGAGCAAAGTGGAAGTAAAATTCTTAAGTAGACCTAACCTTATGCAACACACTTTCTATTTGGAGGATATTTTGTAGTATGTTGGCAGCACTTTTAAGCCCCAGTTTGCAGTTTGTAAAGTGTGATTTGCTCCTTTGTTGCATATTCTGACCAATGCTAGGAATGTTTGGGTGCTATTTGGGTTCCTAAACTTAGTGTATTGAGAATGACATCATATGAGGTGAAGTTTTGCGTTTCCCTGCTACTTAGATGCCTAGTTTTCCTGTGCATCTTGGATGAGTTTTTGACTCATATTCCTCAGCCCTTTTGTGAGTGGCAATTATATGAGAGCTCTTTGAAAAAGGCAATAAATCCTGTTTTTCTTGGCAAGGTTGCTGCCTTTCTTTTTCTTCTTCTCCTGAAGCTGCTTCTTAAAGGAATACTGATTGCCTTCACAAGAAAATACCTTCCACATCACTTGCATAAGATTTTTTCAGTTATTCTTAATACAGTATTTCTGGGAATATACAAAGCCAGCAATTTGAATAAGTCTTCAAGGAAAATTATACTGGCATGCTTAAATTTACTTCCTCCCCTTAAGTTTAGGTGTTTACCTTTTAAGCTCAAACAGCTCCTCATACACTATTAAAAGACTAACTCTGCTCCACCAGGTTCTGCATACTTCTAACACTGGATGGGAATTTAAGATGTTCTAACACAAAAGCTGTTAGAACCTTCATTAAAGTTACCTGGGGGGATGTAGAGATACGTGTGCCTACATTATACTGATTATCTATTGCTTTGTCTCCTGCCCCCCACCCCCTCAGACCCTCAGACAGACAGGCACAACGATGACTGAAAATCTTCTTTCCATTTCAGATGTGTGAAACTCCTTATGTTAGTGGTGTTGGTTTTTCCAGCTATGTGAATTGTTACAGTAGAAGATATTCCCCCACCTCTCCTGTTCTTTCTCCCTGCTCCAAGCAACTGCTGCTGTTGATTTTGAATAGAGCTCTGACAGCAGAGCTGCTGTGCATGTTTGCTGCTTTCCAAAGGGTGAGGCCTTGCTCCCAACTGCCTTGTTCTTGTGCCTGACCTCTTCACATTGTACCATCTTTGGTACTTCCTGTGCCCTTCCATGGACCGATCCAGGTTACTAAAACTGAGTAAAACTGTCCTGGGAAAACTCTACAGCTCTGAACAGAAGTCTGTATTCTGGTCTATTTGCTAATGTGATCATTTTTTCAGTTGGAATTGGCTGGTCTCCACAACTGTAAGTAGTTTTTGAAGCATTAGAAGTGGGTGGGACCAGCAAAGCTATGGAAGCTTCATTTTTTTTTTTTCCCCTCAAGTTGCAATTTTCAAATATTACATGTATTAAGAAAATATCATCATTTTGGAAGTTTTCTGAAAGCTTTTTGCTATTGGTGAGACTTTGAGGATAAACACTGGACTGTTAAGAAGGTATAGGATAAGGCATTGAACATCTTGCAAAGTCTCACTCCTTATAGCTACTTTCATTTGAACTTTCTTTGAAAATCTTGTCTAGTTTGTCTCTTTGCCATTTTCAAAATAATGGAGGTTTTTTTAAATAGTCTAGTATGTCAAGTTCAATGTACAAGAAAAAATGGTCAATGATCCCTGAAGACATGGCTATGGCTCACTAGTTTCATCAGTCTTTTGTGAGCCATTAAATAGCATAGTGACCACAAAGTTTTTAGACTTAAACCTGTGAAATGTGTCTTTATTAGGAAGCAAGCATAAAGATATCCTGTAATACGCTTTCAGATGTGAGTTTTATTGTTTGATTTCAAAACGTTTTGTGTCAACAGATATTTGAGTTGCTTTCCAAGATATACATTAAATTTCTCTTAGTAGATTTTTAATAAACACTCATTAAATAATTTCTACTTGAGAAGTTTCAAGTAACAAGTTATTAATTTTGAAAATGGATTAAAATGAGCCACTTGCTGATAATAAGAAAAATGTCTCAGAATTGGTTCTTTTCTGTTTGCCTGAAAAAGAAGTTTGTGATATTTGATTATTGTATTCTAGGAAAACCAAGTTTTAGAGCAGCAAGCAACTGTCGAAAGTCCCTTTGTCTTCTGTTAAACAGAAGTGTTTGTGTTAGAGCCTGCTCTTTTTTTTTTCATATACCAGTTCTTGCTGGTAATTTAAAAGTACAAAAACCTCCAACCTTTTTCATTTTAGATGCCAAAACATTTTTGTACATTTCCCAATTAAGACTTAGGATTTCTCCGACTACCTGCTGAAGTGGAGGGTATTTTATTTCCTGGGGTCAGACTTGAAGGCAAGGGAGGGTAGATTAGGAACAAACTTACTTGTTATTTGACTTGACATTGGTTCTGTGATCCAGGCTGTTCTTCCAGGGCAGTGTGACAGTCACGGGCTTACAGGATGTGCTGTTAATTACTCGGCACAGGGAACAGTGCAGCTGCTCAGTGGCTGAAGACTGAGACTCAGTTTTCAGTTATCACAGGTTTAATCAGATTTTTATACAGGGCATCTCATGCATTCTCTTATTACTGTTATTTGTTGATTTTTTTGTTTTTGGTCATCCCATCATGGGCAGAAGAATTAAATTACTGTTTTAGGTGTCTACTAAGCGTGCATACAAATTCTTGTTGTAGAACTACTTAGCATTTGATAATAGATTAAGTTTGGTGTATCAGTCATCTCGGCATCACAAGTGTATTTGGAATACCTTCTTTAGCTCTTTGAAAGGCAGTAAATATAAAGTCCAACTGCTCAGTTGCACATTGAAGATCCCCAGTGCTGTAATTGTATAGCTATTGTGGTTAATGTCCTGTTTTTTTTCAGGCCTTCACAACACTTTACCTATTCAGGCAACATACCAGAGACTGATCTGTTCCCTTGATATCTGTAGATAGTTGTAAACCTCCTGGCAGGCCTAAAGTGATGGTTCTCAAGAAGGACCCTGTTGATACAATAACTGTCATTGGCTCTATTTATTTATGTGAAAGACATTTGTTCTGTGAAGATAAAAAGCTCTGACTGTACTCCAGTAACATCTGATGGAACTTGACTTTTCATTTTTTTGATAACCCTATGGATCATTAACACAGACAAATGAAATTTAAATACTTAAGCAGTAAAGACTGAGATGAGTTGAGGAATTCCAGACTGTTATTCCAGAGATGATGTATCATGACCTCAAGAGTTCCCCCTCCCAAGTATCTTGAACTGGTCTAGATTTGTTAGTCTGTAGTTGAGATACAAGTCTGAAAATTTGGGTTTAGCTTATGGTATCGTATCAGTTTTGGAAGGTGTGGTTCTTGTGACAGATTCTTTGAACAGAGTGTAAGTTCATCCCAATATGCCTTGAGGTCCTTGAGGAGAGTAGATATTGGTGATTGTGTTTGTGGAGATTTGATGTCTGGCTCTGTCTGCCTGCAGAAGTGACTCATTGAAGTCTAAAAATATAGGAAAATGCAGTTAGAGGAAATGGACTTGTGAGTAGCAACAAGCATAGAAATGCTTGGAAGAAGCTGCAGAACCACATGGGCACTATGGAGAGTGGAGGGGAAAGATAAAATGTGGAAAATGCACTTGGTCTATGTGATATATCTCTCGAAGAAAAAGGCTTAACAGCTGCCAACAGTCCAAACCTCTTTCAAGACAGAAAAGCTGGGGTCAGTGAGCATGAGAGCAGAGCAGGTCACTGGTCTCCAGCAAGGACCTCTACAGTGATGTCCCCTGTAAACCCTGGGAATCACTAGTCACATGGAAGAGATGCAGAGAAAATAGTAAAAGGGTAAACTGGATGCTGCTAGTAAACATTGCATTTAAAAAGGAAAAAACCTACAATTTCCCACAGTACCTGATTAGCCTATATGAAGAGTTTATCTTGAGTTTTTGTGCATACCTTGTGCATTATTTTTTCATGAAATAATCCTCACTCCTGCTGAATCAGATTATGCTAGGTGAAGTGTACCCAAAATCCTTCCCAGCAGTCCGCAGCTTCTGATTTTGGGAAGGTAAATTGATTCATAAAGTGCCAAATATAAATACAACAATATCACAGAGATAGTTATACTGAAAAATTTGGAAGAGAACTCTATTGATTAATGTGTTTTGGCTTATGTTAAGCATGTTATAGTTACTGTGAATAACAGACAATGTTTTGATGCAAAAACATGGCTTATCTTAAATATAAGTAGGGTGCCTGTATTTACCAAGAGCTTAGAAGGAAATTGTAGTAATTACCAGTGCTGTCAACAGATGAATTTGGAAAGAGTATAAAAATGTGAGGAGTCTGTAAAAAGAATAGGTTGGAGACAAAGGAAACAGCCCAAGAATGAAGGATTTTAGAAATTAATTCTCTCATCCAGGCATTATTAGTTTTCCTGGGCTAAAAAAAAGTAATTTGTGGGACCATGAATGCCATTGCTGTGAAACTCATTGTTTGCTATGTGGGTAGTTCCTGTTTTCTGGTGAAAGAAAATAGATACTTTTCAAACAAATCTGGGTGTTGCCTTTGTTCTTAACTTTTTATTTAAATATTTTGGCTTGTGGATAATAAACTGAAAGTATATGTTTATACATACTAGAAAGAAAAGCATTCTGATGATGAATTGCTCTTTATCCAAACATAGCTTTATTAGAAAATTTTAATTTTAAAATGTGTTAGGACTTGCAAGATCTGGGTTTGGAAAATCACAGGAATTTTGAGTTTGTCCCAGATTATTTCAAGTGGATGATGTGTTGAAAAATGGGATTTAATTGTAACTCTGTGAAAGCTGCTATGTTTCATATGCTTAATATGATGCCATATGGTACAGAATAACCCTTGGTCAGCTGAGTCAGCTGTCCTGGCTGTGTCCCCTCCCAACTCCGTGTGCACCCTCAGCCTCTTCGCTGGCAGGATGGGATGAGAAGCAGAAAATGCCTTGACTGTTTAAGCACAGCTCAGCAATAACAAAAACACCTCTGAATTATCAAAACTGTTTTCAGCACAAATCCAAAACAAAGCCCCATAGAAGATACTGTGAAGAAAATCAAGCCCAAACCAACACATTGGGATCATAAAATACATGTTTTCAAGAGAGGAGAGGTAAAGATGTTTTGAAAAAGCAGCAGAGCATTAGGACAAAGTGTCTTGGATGCACAAGCAATTTTGGGTATATGGACCCACCGTTACTTGTAGTAACTGTAAACCTTTATTATGTTCTGTTTGATGGAACAGCTACAACACAAATCTTTAAGTGAACAAGATATATTTTCCAATAATGCTACTTTTTTCTATTGTGAAATATGCCTTTTTAATGAACAGGCTATTCAATTTATCCAGTTCATTTTGTGAACTCTCAACATATTTACTGCTGTCTGAATACTGCTCTGGGAACACTTAGTGTTTATTGGTGTTTTCATGGGCATTTCTCATGAAGCACATCATGAACACAGCACAAAAAGCTCCAAGTGTGGATGTGAATAAATACTAAGTACTTCTGCAGATCAGACCAGTGCTGCACAAAAACAAGCTGTTTTACTTCCAACTAAAGTGATATGTTTTTTCTCCTCCTGCTATGCTAGAATCCACTGGCATTCCCCACAGCTTAAACACTAAGTCGATGGAGTGTTCATCCTGTTAGAAATTTGTCAAGTCTTGATCACTTGCAGCAGTTTAAGTCGTTAGAGAATGCCTTTTTTTGTTCCCTCTAATCTGGCCTATTTGTGTTTACTTAGTACCAGCACAGCATTGCTATGATCCTGAAATTAAATATTTTAGAAGACTTATTTTTGTTTTGTTGTTGTTGAGGTTTGTTGTCGGTTGGATTACTCCACAAATAGGTTTCCTGTGGGGCTGAAGAGGCAGTGGTGCAGAGGAAGTACAGCATGTGGCTGGAGAGGAAGGTAATGTTTCCTCAGAGGGCAGCCACCCAGTGACACGGCCGTGTTGTAAAATCTGTGGCCGTGTTTTCACTTAACATTTTAGACCAATGTAATTTGGCTTTGCTTCAAAACGATCTAATTTCCTTCATTCTAAGCGATTAGTTCCTGTCCACCCTTTTTTTGACTGGCTTATGCTGATGAGGGCTAAAGTGATCTTTATTGAACAGAACGTCTGGCTATATTAGAATTGTTTCTACTGAACGCATAGGGACAGAATTAAATATCTAACCTTACCTATGTTGGAAGATCATCAGTCGATCTTCTTCATGTGTATACACATTTTTCTATAGGTTTTTCTTTTAAAAAGTTAAACTAATGCATTGTTGGGTTGTGGAGCACAGCACAGAAATCAGTGGAGACTTCCCAAACTCTTGATATCTTTTACTAAGAATACTAACTGTTACGGTATTTCCTCTTGGAATAAATGTTTTTTTTTATTTGTAGGTTTTCATTACTTCTTCTTAACCTGGAAGAATATTATTTTGAACAGCACACAGCTAATCACATTATAAATAAAGATGGCAAAGATGAAAGGTACATGACTTTTACATACATTCATTTACTGGAATCACTCTAGTCTCATGTATCTCAAACACATGCAAAACTAATTTTTGTTTTTATTATTCCACTTAGAAAATTCAGAGGCTCTCTAAAAATCTGTTCAAAGTCAATTATTTTTGAACCAGATGACAATATCCAACCCATTATCAAGGTAAGTACTGCAAACTTAAATTTCCTGGTAACCTAAAATTCTCTTTAAAAAGATTTTAAGAAAGATTTTATATTTTTATAACTTGCTGCAGATACCATTGAGAGACTGCATTAGTATAAAAGCCTCTGAAGATAATGAAGCAAATAAACCTTTCACACGGTAGGTGAATTTGGGTTACAGTATATATGTATTTAACTTTTAAAGCTGAAATGCCCATCACTTCAAATATCTTATTTACATTTTAGGGATACATCTGGAGGGATTTCTGTTCTATGTAGCCAGGTAAGACCTGTCCACATAACTGATTCTTGATGCATAAATGAGCGAGCTTACATTCTTTAATGGTGTTCTTCTCAAAACTGGAGTCTTAGGGTGGGGAGTTAACTGAAAACAAAATTAATTAGTGTCCAAAGCTCAGCATTAATGTGAAGCTGTTGATGCTGGAAATTTCAAACTGTTAATAACTTCATTAAGTCATTAATTTGATAAAGACTTTTTGCACTTTGCATTTTATAATTGAGTTTAGGGCAACTTTGGAACTGAATGAAAAAGGAGGATGAACTGAAATGAAACTTGTTACTAGTCATCTTTAGTTAGGTCTCGTTCTACTGCTTGCTTCTACTTTCTGCAGCGTGTTGTGGTAATGGCAAAGCCATCTTGATCCTTGCAGTTCAGCTTTGTGAAAACTTTGGACTATGCTGTATGTCCACGAAATAGTTTTCAGAAGCTGTCCTGAAATACTGTCATCAAGTTTCAAACAAGAGTTGTGATTAACTTGGATATGTCCACACTTAAAGTTAGCCAAAGGACTACACTTCAAATTTTGATAAATTGCAGTTGAGAGGTGTTCCAGAGCTGTAAAAGTTTCAGAAAAATGTTTTCATTTCAGGAAAGAACAGAGTTGAGGTGGGAAATATAGTTTTAAATATTCTAGCATATTTGTAAAATCTGTCTTTAGAAATACCTAAAATTGACAGCCTTGCTCAGTTATGTACTGCTGCAGTCAAAAATGAACTCAGGCATTTAGTATTGTCTATGCCAGTGAAATTTGTGGACTGTGTTAAAGTAATCAGTGTATTTAATTTCCTCATGAAACTGCTTCTGTGAAGAATATTATAGTCAAGGTCTCTTGTTGGCATGTTTTTTGTATATTGAGTGTTTTGAAAAAGGTGTTTCTAACTGTTCCATGCAATGGTTCTGTCATACATCATTAGTATATGTTCTTAAGAACAAATGATTTTAAAAATACCTCAAAGGAAGAGAAAACTAACTTTTAAGATGGCAAATGTGGTGAGCACCTCCCACTCCTCCCTTATGTGGCTTGCTAGTCATCCTCCTGTCTCCATGAAAGTGTTCTGAAATACTTAGGAGGCATGAGAAATGCTGGTATGTTGTATGAGGCATACGGACTTGCAAGTGTCAAGTAGTCACTAGTTGTACTTATGACAAATCATGATCTAATTATAAATATTTTTTCTAAGTAGAATTTCTGCCTTGTAGGAAACTGAATGTAGTGAATAATTGGAACATCTTAAACATCTTTGCCTTTTAGACTCAAAAAAAAATTATTAATACATAGCTGGATAAGCAGCATTTGTCTATGCAACAGGCAACTTAGAAACTAATGGCTTTAAAATACAGCAAATGGGAATAATAATTTGAGATTATTTCAGTATTTTTTCTCAAGATAAAACTCTGGGGAAAATCCTCCAAAATGGAGAATGAATATAGTATGCTAAAGTTTTTGCTCAGTTTACAAAGAAAAAACCCCCAAAACCATAATGTCTACTTTTTTTCATGTAACATGAAGTACTCTGAGTAGAAAAATGTTTAGTTATCCTGCAGAAGAGCGATCTGAGCGTAGTGGAGGTTTCTCATTCTGTGGCCCGATTTAGGTCTGTATATGCTGACATCAGATGAAGGACACTAATTGCCATTATTTTTTAATGTAGCAGTTAGAGGCCTGCCAAGCTTGTAAGCTTCTAAGCATATCACTGGCTTGCTTCTAGCTGGACAGTGCTGTGAGTGGTCCTGTGGTCAAAGCTGGCTCTGTTGTCAGCCGGTGGGAAGTCTCTGTGTAGCAGCCGGAAGTCTTCTGGCCAGAGCATAGTACTTACCTGTTCTTGCAAGTTTAATACCTGTCCTTGGTTTGAGGCTGGTGCCACAATGCCTTGGAGTGTAGAGCCGTAGGTGTGCCGGTTGTAGGAATGAAACTGAGGCACTGGAAAAGGCTCTTTGTTTGACCGGCCAAGTCTCTTGGGCCACAGAGCAGAAGGTTATGTGGGCCAGTGTGTTTCGTGCAGTTCAGAACCAATCCCGGGTCTTGCACTTCAGGCCTGAGAATTGAGCAAGTTTGACCCTTTCCTACAAATAGAGCAAAACCATGACTTACTTCTGGCCTGTCTTTCAGACAGTGAATAGTAAAGCACAGGTATATGCAAACCAATGTGCTAGTTGCCAAATCCTTTCATAGAAGTTGTGAAGAAGGAGAGTAGTTCCATGTGGCTTTTGGGAAGGGAAGATCCTCTCAGATGTAAGAATAGCACCAGAGAAATAAGACTGTTCAAAAGCATGCTAGGGGATGAGAGAGGAAATCTGGTGTTCATCGTGGTTGGAACTGGAAGGAAAACGTTTAGCAGGAGAAGAAAGACATTAATTTGAGGAAGTTTACACACTAGTTTGTTTTGAGCTGCCAGCGTGGGGTAATTCCGTAAGGCCATGAGACACCAGAAGATGGGGAGGATCCTTCTGTTGAATGTAGCCGTGTGTATTGGCTTTAGTATTGCAACTCCTCGAAGGTCATATGACTAGGAAAGCTTACTACTAAACTACATAAGTAGGCCTCTGAACTAAATTGGACTCTTGCCCCTTCTTGCAGATAGCCGCTATAAAAGCTCATTATTTTTCTGCAGTTTATCTGGGGTAGCTAAAACAGGATATTACAATGCAGTGTTTTGCTTTCTTAAACCATGTTCTTAGCTTTGTATTGATTAATACTTCTGAATCATTTTATTATTATTTATTGTCTGCAACTGTAACATTTCTTTCAGGTTTTTCTCATTAAAGAAAGAAACATTATTGCACCCTACAAGACAGTAAGAGTGAGTATATATTTTTTCGCTCTTCTTAGCAAATTGAAGTTTTGCAAGGATTTATGCTCTGTTTTCTGAAAGAGTAAGATAATTATCATTTAAGGAATATAACAATAAAGCTTTTAAAAAGAAAAGAGCAATTGTGCATATTGAAAAAACATGTCTGAATTCTTCTGTGATAGCTTTCTGATATTTCTTGGAGGATGTACTGCAGGCTTGGCACTTGCCATGTACCTTGATGTGTAACTCTATGGGCTCAACAGTCAGAACTGTCAGCGAGCTGCTAGTCTTCAGTGGACACTGCATCCTGGCTAAATGGCTTCTCCTCAGTTCTGCTCAGACCTGAGATGAGAGATTGCTAATTGATATTTCCCAGCTGAGTGTTTCACATTTCAAAGAAATGGCAGATGAGGCCTCTCACAGCAGAAATTGGAGGTTACTTGTGGTTGTTTTCTGCTGGTGGGTCTGCACCGATTCTGAACTTGGAGGCTTCAAGGGATGGAAGTAAGGGTTTTTCAGCTGAAGTGTGAGGTGGGTTAGGACACAAACACAAAACGAAAATGCAGAGTTGTTAAACATATTGCCCAAGAATTGAAACAGACAGAATTATATTTCTCAATGTATTTGTTCAAGTATGAAATTTCAAGATTGATGGAGTCCAATAATTTGCATTACAGTAATCAACAGCAAAAGAGTAAGAGATTATTTCTGTTTTCCCAACAACTGATTTGGATTGGTTTTGTGATTAGATCTTCCTCTAAACTAGGGCTTTAAAGTTTTCTTTCTCTGTTTGTTTTATTCTGTTAATTCTTCATATGTTAAACCTGTTTTGTCCTTCTGTTTTCTGTTTTGCATCCGTGTGCAAGATTTATTATCACTGAACTACCTTATCCCAGTGCCAACACTGTGAAAAAGAAGAGAATCAGAAGGGCTATGTAGAAAGCTTTTCATTTCATTTTCTCCCAAGTTATGATTCATTCATGGCTAGAACATTTCTGACAGTTAACTATTACGATTTACTTCACTAAAATGCTGTCGTGTTTCTGGTTTTAAAAGAAGAAATCTAGTTCATCTTCACATGTTTCTGAATTTTTCTTCTGTTGCTGCTAAATATCTTCTACTTGAATCATTGCCAGTTCTGTGTGTGTCAGTGAGTGCTGACATTTTGTCTTCCATATCTTGCATTGATTGTTTCAGATCAATTGCCAAATACTGAGCTGTTGTCTTTGCGTATGGCTGGAGAGCTACAGAGACAACTGCCCACAAAAGCTTTTACATTGTTGGCTGTAAGCAATCTTGTAGACCATCCACTAGGGTTTCCGAGAGTTGTGTTTTCCTTCTTGGAGGAAAATGGTGCACTGGGTGAAATGTTACAAGGCTTTTATCTAAATTGCTACTGAGTTCCTTGTCTCCCTATAACCCAGTTCCATTTGGTTCCTGAAGCATGCTTTCCGCTTGGATTGCTGTCAGTTCAGCTCAGATCACATACATTACACTGAAGATTGTCTTAACAGATTTTCATGTCTTCCTTCCTTCAGTGTTAAATTAATCCAATTATATCCATTGATCAATGTCTTGCTATACTCTTACTAGTCACTTTTTTTTAAAGTCAGGTCTGAGAAATTACAAAAACCCACACAAATAAGTTGATACAGTTTTATACTGCATTCAGGGCTCATCAAAGGATCCCACAACCTTTGCTAAATATGAGCTGTGTAGGTAATATCAGTTGTTCCATGCATATACTATTAATAAGTTAAAACCATAGAAATCTACACTTAGGAAAGCTGAGAACTTTATGGGGGAAAACATGAGTGTTTCACATATACTGAGTGATGTGTTAGTGAGGCTTTTGTAAATGACTAGTCAAAATAGGGTGTGGTTGAATTTGGGATATTTTCCACTCAAAACTATTTATGTTGAGGAGAATTATTAACTTTTTAAGCCTAGACTTTAAATATTTGGTGGGCTGGTATCTGTGGCTACAAGTATACAGTAGCTGTTTAAATGTAAAATATGTCACTTACTAGTTCTATATTTACATGTTTTTATCTGATATTAAAATAGGCAGAGCACATACTAGGTCTACAATTAATGGTGTTTACACAGTATTAATTTCTTCACTTCAAAGCTATTACGTTGCATTGTATTAAACAAGGAACAAAATACTACACATAGAGCTTGCCACAGGGAAGTTATATTTCTAAAGAAAAATGATCAGGTTTTACATCTGCTTTTGGAATGTTTGAGGTATAGCACAATCTTTGATAGTCTACTTTTACCATGTTTAATTTTTTATTTTTTAGGTTTTTATTTCAGTTTGATTTTTTTTTCCACTGAGCTTTATTTGAAACTCATTTGTAGTAAATATACTTTTGATTTTAGGGTAGAACAGAACACTTATTCCAACTGGATGTTGCTGGGAAAGTAGGAGATGTTGTGCAAACTCTCCATCAGGTATGTGGTTATTTGATATCGCTACATACATTATCACAGCATCTTTTGATTTTTAAAGTAGAGCTTTTTTTTTGTTCTCAAGGTGAAAATCTTGGAGTATCTATTTTTAAAATATAGAGTTGAAAACAGCATCTAGTTCTGACAGCTCTTGTAAGCAACCCATACTGGCTTTTTGGTATGCAGAGTGGTATTATACAGACAAAGTAATAACATGGCAGTAGCAAGGAACAAACATTTACTACTTAAAAAAGAAGTAGTAATAGATCTGTTAGTATTCTATTATTTAGTATTCTGTCACAGAGAATGTTAAAGTCCCTCTTGTTTCTGTTGACTTCTGAGCTTTGTGGGAGATCTCTCTGCTATTTCACTTAAAGCTTGTTGTTTAGCTTTACAGGGCTTCTTGTCTAGATAAGATGGGAGATCAAGCTGCCATGGTAAGTATCTGATGATGTCTAATATCCTTGTTTAAAAATGAAGTTGTGATATCACTGTTTAATAACTAAGTTCTGATTGCACAGACCATACTGACTTTCCTTTCCTTCCACAATAGATAACTGCTATATTGCAATCGCGCTTGGCTAGAACCTCATTTGATAAAAACAGGTACTTTTCTAATCACTTCCTAGGGGGAAATCATTTTCAGCTTGTTGGTTAATTAGTCTACTGCATTGACACTTAGGTGATTGCTTGAAGTAGTGCAAGTTCTCTAATTCAGAGACTTACTCTCTTTGTATTCTGAAGCATCTGGAATGGAGAGTGGGAAATCCTGTGTTGTGAACATGAATGAACATTTTGATTTTTTTGTCTCCAAACTGTTTTATTTATCTGTGAATTTATTGCAAATTGGGCATCAACATATGCCAAATAAAACTGTTTAGAGAAGTCAAGTGACTTATTGCCCAAGACTGGTGCAGAATGTGGCAGCGTTCCTTTCCAGAGTGCCTGTTACAGTAGAGGTCTCAACAAAGGACTTTGTTTCTGAGTGATATAGGCTTGCTGAAGTCCCCATTCTGATGTCCCAAGGCTGTAAGCTAACCTAAAACCTTGCTAAAGAATTAAAGGGTGCCTCTACCAAAGTAAGAACTGGAGGTAAACTTACTCCTTTTCTTCACTCGTAGATTTCAAAGCATTTCTGAAACGCTGCATATGGAATGTAAAGCAGAAATGGTGACGCCACTGGTGACTAATCCAGGGCATGTGTGCGTTACTGATGCTAACTTGTACTTCCAGCCTCTTAATGGATATCCTGTAAGTGCCTCATAGATGATCTTGCATACAATGTGAGCACGCTGCCCTGCTAGTGGACAGATTTAATTTTCTGTACTATTTCTCTTAAATGTACATAGAGCACATCTCCAGGAAGACTCTATATTGAGTTATAATCTGAAGCTCCTTAGTGTTTTCCTTTGATCTGTGCTGCTCTGTTCCATTCAGTGTATCTCTTCTTCTGGGGCTTTATTCTGTGCTGACTTGCTTAAAGTTTTACCTCCCACTGACAAAGCACAAAATGTCCTCTGCTCATTCTCTATTAATATTTAAAGAACACTTTTTGTAATATTTTATTTAAGATAAATTTCCAGATCTTACTCTGTGATGCCTTTCCTAACGAGAGCTTTATATACGTGTAGTTTACTTTGGAAGAGCTTAGCTAGGTTTTCTATTAACCTAATTGTTTCTTTTTCTAGAGGAAAACTGAGTGCCTGTTGCAGATAGATTTCTGCTTTGGAACTTTGTCACAAAACTAGCAGAGATAAGTCTGAGCAGGCTACTGACTTAGCTATGATTCTGTGAGACATCTTTACTATGGACATGGCAGTAGCATTTATTCTCAGGCTAATTTTTTTTTCCTAGTTTGCTTGTCAGCATGTGAAATTGCCTCAACAGCCCTGGTGTTGCCCCAGCTGGTCCCACAGGCTAGTGGAGCACAGCATGGCCAGGGATGAAGTACCAAGGTAGACCCATCCTCTAATCCCAATGCTGGGCTGCCAGTATCCTCTAAAAGACTGAGTACCTGAACCCACCTCTGGTGCTCTCATCTGCTGGGTACCCTGGGGGAAGAAAGGAATCTGCCTAACTTGAGTGGCCTAAGGACAAGCAGAAGACTAAGCGGAGGAGTCTGGAGACCCAGGCATAGGGAAAAGAAAGGGAAAACTGAGTGCTCTGAAAGGAACGTTGGCCTACAGAGATCATGTCTGTGACAAGAGGAAGGAATGTCTGAAGCTAGTACAGAAAATAGAAAAGGAAATTGGAGAAGACATGTTTGACAAAGGAGGAGGAATTTGGAGGACAGACTCTTTAGCACGGCCTATTGTGATAGGGCAAGGGGTAAGAGGTTTAACCCAAAAGAGACTAGGTTCAGACTAGATTGTAAAAAACATTTTTCTATGAGGGTGGTAAAACACTGGCACAGATTCCCCAGAGAGGTAATGGATCCCTGGAAACATTCGAGGTCAGGTGGGACCGGGCTCTGAACAACCCGATCTAGTGAAAGACATTCCTGCTCATGGCAGAGGGGTTGTCCTTTAAAGGTCCCTTCCAACCCAAACTGTTCTATGATTTTATGATGTGCTAAAAGTATATCCAGTCAAGGAAAAGGTGTTTCACAGCAGATGACCGAGTGCCATTCTGTTTCCACCCACCAGGTGCCACCATTGGCACAGTTTGCCCAGCAGCCCAATGGCTTCCTTACTTTTAACACCGTTTCTGGTGTTCTGCTTCTCTTGCATGTGTATGGGAACTAGTGACAGACTCTGGTGATAATGCACTGTTGTTTATTTATTCTTAAACTGCTTTGCTACTCAGGCAAAATCCAACAGTAAAGACAAGCTTCCTCTTTTTAATGTAACTGCTTAGCACCACTGTTCCACTGCTAAAGCGACACGGGTGGATATTGTTTTCATATTGCTAGTATTTACAGTCAGCAAAAACTTCAGATTGTCTGGAGGGGGTAAGGTGGAAGAAAATAAACATGCTATAATGTCTCCATCTTTTGTTCTCCCTTCCTCATCCCCCCCAGAAACCAGTAGTTCAAATAACACTGCAAAATGTGCGTCGTATCTATAAAAGAAGACATGGGCTAATGCCATTGGTAAGCTCAAATATTTGTTTTATTTTCATGTCTTGCTGTATATACTGTTTCTTAAAATGACCAGCTGAAACCATTAAAAAAAATGTATGTTTTTAAAACCTCTGGATTATGCAGTGAACAGCTCTCAATGATCTTTTCTGTTTTTTTTAAGTGGTTTATTTCCCTGTTTTGTCAAAAAGATGAAAACAGAAAGAGTGAACTCTGACAAGGGTGAAAAATGTCTTTCATAAGGAGTCAGTATAGAGGAAGGGAGAAGAGAGTATCACCTGGGAACAATTCATTCCATTTATCTCAAACATCTGTCTTGGAGTAGAATGAATTTCTCTCTCATGGTGTATTTTTCTCTCTGGATTGATTAATGGAGGGAGTTTGGTCAGTGCTTCAAATAGAGACTAATGTGGAGTGATGAGTCCCATTGTATGTGACTGAGGGATGATGAGAGTGCTGCAGTGGAACCTCAGTTGTATGTTTTCAGTGTTTGCACTGAAACTTCAGTCTTGTAGAATTTTTTTTGTCTTGAAACACATTTAAACCAAGTAGACTTTAAATTCTTTTGCATCACACCATTCACTTAGGAAAAAAAATTATATTACCTATGTTCAATCAGTCCAGACAGAGCCAATCTATGGACAGCTGTAAAGCTATTTGCTTATTTGGGTGTAAACTGAATGCTTTTGTGATTGGAAATAGAAAGTTAAAATGTTATACCTTTTTTGCAAAACTGCTACGCACTGTAGAAGCTGAAGATTTAGTTATTAGTAACTGGAATATTCTGTTAAAAAATAAGTATAACTGTTTGTCAGTACTTGCTCTCATTTATGTTTTTCCCCTTGTTAAATTTTAAGGGCCTTGAAGTATTTTGCACAGAAAACGATCTGTGTTCTGACATCTACTTGAAATTCTACAACTATCAAGATCGAGATGAGGTCTATTTCCTTATTGCAACATATATAGGTTTGCAGTATTTCTTTATTAATGTCATGTGTAGTACCTTGTGAAGGGAAATTTATCTGGGTTTTGCTCTGTTGATTTGTAGGTAGAATGAGAAGAATAAACAGAATTATTAATTGTAAAAATTTTTAACAGAAGTAAACAAAGATCAGAACGAGTGATGTGAAATTGCATCTATTCCTTTGTGTTTGAAGAGCTGAGCATGAAAGCTGAGATGGTGTTATTAAGGTGAAGTTAATTCTTTTAATTTGCAACTTGATACGCACTGTCATTTAACACCTACGCCCCCCAAAACCCCAAACAAACAAATGAAACAAAAAAACCCTCAAAATACTTTCTCTTCAAAGCAAGGGGTAAATAAGATCCACTCAGCTGAACTGTGTTGTGCCAAAAGAGTATAGATTGACTTTTGTGTGGGTTCCCTGTCCCTCAGTTTAGTCCAAGTAAAAATCTTATTGAGAAACTTCCTGTAGTGAGTGGATTTCCAGTGCACAAATTCTGAACTTTCTTCAGTCTTAGCAATAGTTGATGAAAACTACCATCCTGAAATAGTTAAGTACTCATTTCTATTAAATCTTTTATTCATTAATTCCTAGAAAGTGATGCATATTTTTTGTAGATTGTGAACAGAAACTTTCTCAAAAAATGTGTGTCCTGGAGAAAAAAGGAGAAAAAACTCATAGTTTTTCTGTAATGCTACTTCAAAGTGAAACTCAAATTTACTGCCAGTATTAAAAATGTTTATGTAACTTTTGTGCTATTTTGTTTTAGTACTGTTCTTTTCTAGTTCTGTTTTAGGGAATTTGCCTGAGTATTGGGTGACATTTTCCTCACTTCACAAAGCAAAGCTGAAAGGTCACAAAGGAATGACTTTCCCTGAGAATTGTTTTAGTGTTTTAGATTTTTCTTTGAAAAGGAAATAGATTCTGACATTATTTTCTCTGTTATTGAAATAACTACGTGCTGTTACCTTGCTTCAGACTGTCTTTTCTGAATAACTTTCAAAGATACAATTTCAAGGCGCAGATGAAAATTGTGATCATGTTGTTGGAGCTTAGAAATAAAAAACCCCTTTCTCTAAGGGTGTTTGTAGCACCTCGACATCTCTCTCTGACAGCAGAATATCCTCTCTTTGAAGGTGCTAACACTTTTTACTTGTACAATTTAAAGTACTGAAGTGAAGGGAGGTTGGAAAATGTCTTTCCAGCCTATGGTGAGCTATAATAGAGGCCTGCTGTAGTCTAATCCAAATTCCTCTCTTGCCATCATGCCGTGGTTGGAGTCCTTCGATTTTACTTCAGGCATTTGCCAAGGTACTGTAAAGTGAACCAATGGAAGGAACAATTTAAAAATAAATAAATAACTCAGTTTTCCAGCAGCGTACCTTGATATTACAGCTATTAAACAGAAAGTAGTACAGCTTGAATTTCTTGAGCCCCTGCCTATACTTCAAATAGAAGCTCCAGGTGCATAATTCCTACCTTCTTGAGTGCGGGTCAAGTTTTCTTTTCCTCTAGTCTCCCTGTTTCAGTGGTTCAGAAATTAAATTCTGTTCATGTACGTATATGACTTCTTCCCACAAGTCATTTTGAGTGGTCATCCTTAGTTCTCCAGTAGGAAAATATATTCAATTTTTTTCTTGACTCTAGCACAACTAGAACTGGCTTCTAGAAGCTCAAAATCTTACGGGTTGCCATATTGCCAAGAGACTTGCTCATGGTCTGCAAATAATTTTCTGTTCCTCTATAAATGTTCATCCGTTCTTTGTGCTTGGTTTCAGCACTTCTTTGTGATTTTTTTTGTTGTTGTTGAATGCAGTTTAGGCCTATCTGAAGAGATCTCAAAGCATGAAGTATGGTAGTTATTGAAATGTGAAGTTATCACTTAATTCTAACTTGTCCCACTAAGCAACTATGCCCTTAATTATTTTATAGTATCTTGCATAATGTTAGTCACTCTATAATTTGGGGGTGGAACTCCAAAACTCATAACTCTTAATATTTTATTTTAGAAAATCATATTGCAGAGCATACAGCTGAAAGTTACATGTTGCAATGGCAGCGAGGACATATATCAAATTACCAGTATCTTCTTCACCTCAACAATCTGGCTGATAGAAGCTGCAACGATCTCTCCCAGTATCCTGTATTTCCTTGGATCATAGCAGATTACTCTAGTTCAGTATTAGGTATGTGTATTAAAAGGTCATGTTACTGCATCATGTCCAGCCTGAAATGTGTGTGCTGAGGCTTTTACAGTGCCTAAAGTTCATGTTGCATCAAAATGAACCTGGCATTAATGATCTTGGATGTTTTCTTGTGGGTTTACCCTTCCCTTCTAGTTTAGGGGACAAAATACCTCACCTTTTTCTGTTAAATATTGCACTCCTCACATACAGAGTACGTACCAAACATCTACTTGGTTGCATTGCAAATCAGCAGTACTGAACATTCAAAGATTTTCTGTGATTCTAACAAATGGAAAAGAATGAGTAAAATGACTTCCTATGGAACATCTTGCATGCACCAAAATGTATAGAATCCAGGTGTTCTTTTATAATTCTTAACATTGCGAGTTGAATGGAAGAGTCTGAAAAAGCTCCTTGGTTAAGGGTCTTAGTGCAGTTTTTGTTGGAAGTTGATCCTTTTGAGGATTCTGTTCCTGTACAAGAAGTAGAGGAATTTCATGGTATTCATCAGCACCTGCTCAAACACTTCAATCTGATTGTATGGTGGGACTTAACTGTAGCCTGACAGAATAGTGCGAAGAGGATGATACCCAGCTGCTTTTGTGCCTCAGGTAGCAAGGCCTTGGCTAGGTCATAGTAATTGCTCTGTCTTGTACATCAACTATTAGTTCTTAAACAAGAGATTATGAGATTTTGTATACTTGGAAGGAAGAAGATGAGTAGCCATTTACAATAAGACTTTATGGTTTTGCAGTTAGTAAGGAGAAAGAAAATTACTGGAGGGGTTCTGTGTTGATTTTTTTNTATAGGTATAGGAAGCACTGAGATGGTATAAGCATACGTGGATATGTGAAACTTCGAGACCAATGGATTTAAAATGCGTAATGTAAAATATGTGTTTGAAAGAAACAAGAAAAAGTAGTAGAAATCTTAAGTATTTCCAT
>WEIV01015189.1:85351-124211 GCA_013390005.1 Calyptomena viridis
GAACTGATTTTTCTTTGGCCCCATCCCTTGTCCTAGTGGCCAGACTGGTAGGAGGATTTCCTGCTGCCTTGAGTCCAGCTACATTCTTGGTGACTATAACCCAATCTAAGAAAACATTATTATGTCCATAAAAGAAGGTAATATTTGTAGTGAGAAAGGGCCTCTGTTACCAGATTTAGTGTTAGAGAAATCCTGTTCCTGAAAATAGACCTGAATTTCAGCTTCTGATTCTTTTTATTATTTTTTTTCNGCTTACTTGTATTAAACAGGGCAATTACTGGAATAGCAGTCACTTGCAATGGATCTTCTGTTTTCACTACATCCCAGGGTAAGTATTATTGCAGAGGTATTTACCAAATGCAGGTTTAATGTTTTTTCGAACAAAATGGCATGTAACGGAAATATATATTTTCTGTAATTAAATAGCTTAAGTATTTGAATTTTTTCAGTTTTAGATAACTTTGACTCAAGGCTTTCAATATTATCTAGGTTTGGGAAGGTAATTTTGGTTATAGCAATAATAATAATCATTAATAACAGAAATTTCTTAGTTTAGATACCAGAGTTCTCTTAGAGTTTGATGGGCATGTGGGAGCTCATCTGTAACTGGTGAAAACCAACGTAGTTCCATGCCTAAATCTCAAGCTTTTTATAAAGAGTTTCTCAGACTGTGAGAAACCTATATTTGCTTTTCATAGTAAGGTATTTGAATATTCAAGCAGGAGCAAAATTATTAGCTTCTATAACATTAAATAGTCCTTTTATCTTCTATTTTGTCTATTTACCCCAGATTCAACTTTAAAGATGTTTTCCAAAGAATCAAAAACCATCCAGAGAAGTGTGTCCTTTTCAAACATGGTAAGTTGCTCTCAAAATAAAAACAAGATCATTGGGAATCCTCTGAAAGCTGCTCAGAGAGATGGCTTTTAGCATACATCAATGCCTCTTTTCCCTACTCAATTGTGTTGTGTGTGAATAATTCAGCAGAGTGAATTGAAACTCTGTCAGGCCGCCAGAGAGACAGAGCACAGTTTGCAAACATGGGGAAGGAGCATTAAATGGTTGCACTTTACTTCTGCACTAGCTCTCTTCTGAGTTGGCCAAGGAAGACAAATCTTTGTCTTGTGGTAGACAAAGATGGTCTGACATGAGCAGAGAAATCTTCCTGAGCAACCTTGAACTGCCCTGGAACCAGAATCACAAGGTTTAAATTCCTCCCATATGCTCCCATCCAGCATTGCTTTATGGTATCCGAGTGTTTGAAGGCTGTGAGTCAGCTGGGAGAGGAAAACCAAGCATGGGGAGCGGAATCTGTGCTGGGTGAATTTGGGCCATCCTTCCTTTGTGAGCAGTGATCTCAGCAGCCTCTGAATGTTTTCTCCCTGCTCCTAAAACAGAGCTTGGAAAGAGATTCTGAATTTGATTTTCTGTGCTTGAGCACTGTGGCTAGTTGTTCAGAGTCTTTGATTGCAGCAAGACACTAAGAGATCAGCTTTCTCCGTACCATCATCTCTAGGGGGAACAAGAATGGCAAATGGGTTGCCCAACCAGAAGCCATAACATGCTCTAACTGGTCCCCAAGTAAGTTGCAGGATCCTGCAGATCCTGTGGTCTGCCATGGGACATGCTAGCAGGTGAATCTAGATACAGTAATTCCTAGTGCTTTGGCCAAGGGAAANCACTGTAAGAAGGCTGCTCAGACTGCTAGGCCCGAAGGCTCTTTCTTATGAGGAGGCCTTGTATACTCTTATTTTGTTCTTTCTTTAGTTTTAGTGCTGATCTGTTGGAGCAATGCTAGAAGCAAGAGTCTTTACAGTCCAGCAGCTGTACTGTTTTTCAGACAGATCTAAAATGTGACCAGTAGTGATAGTAGTACAAGAACTGAGCTGATGGGGTTTTTTTTCCCTTGTTGTTTCCGGTGATGGTAAAGTGACTGAGCAGGTGTCTGTCAATAATGTTTCTTGTTGAGAGTAGCCCTTTCAAAGAGCTGAGCTGATGAGTAGCTGCGAAGGAGAACAAACATCAAAAGAAACCTTGATTTTTAGTTTCTGTTAGTTGTTTGCATCTGGAATTGACAGCAGCTTACAAGGTGAAGAGCTGACCCGAGTTCTCTTGAGCGAGAAGTTGCATATCATGTCCTTGAAATACCAGCATTTGAAAAGATCTATCAGTTCTGCATGTATTTCTGAACTTCAGTGCTAAGAGATTTAGTATTCTTGCTGTTTTGTGTCCAGCCTCTAATGTTTTTCTGGATTAGTGTTCATATAACACCTGCATGTTATGTTTACAGAAGATGAAAATGCTTCTTGTTCTCCAAAAGCATGTTGATGCACTTCCTTTGGATTTGACATAAGAAATTGAACCCTACTTCTTCTTTTTCCTTACAGGCCTTGTCATCTTGTCTGATCTTACCAGGAGATACCACTGTCATAAGTTCTTCATGGGACAATCATATGTGTGTATTTACTTCCTATTGACTTTATTGAATTGCATGGAGTGTCTTATGTTTATGGTTTTAGATAATGATAGAGAAATTCACTGTTAAAACACAGTGTCTGTTTTCTATTTTTTCCCACCAGATTTCTGTTAGAAACTACAGACAGAAAGTTACTTTACTTAGAAAAAAAAAAAAAGAAAAGTTGTTTTACGAAAATGCAATGGTTTTATAACCTTTTCCTGTTAGATATTTTTATTTAGTTGCATTTGGAAGACAGCAAGATATCTTAATGGGACATGATGATGCAGTCAGTAAGATCTGTTGGCGTGATGGGCGTTTATATTCTGCATCTTGGGATTCCACTGTGAAGGTTTGTAGATGGGTTTGTTACACTTTCATAACTATTTATAGCTAGCACTTCGTAATATTCAGCCAGCCAAATGCTTTGGAGTGGACGTACCTACTGAACTAGAATAATAACCTAGCTAGTATCACAGTAAGTTTATTTCTAGAATATCTCCTTCATTTAGCTTTATCTCAACTGTTTCAAAGTTAGTCTTGTTTTTCAAGAAAATCCATTCATTCTAACTTGCTGTAACCATGGGGGTTTTGAAGGCAAACTGTATTTGTTGGAGTAGCTGGAATGTTTTGTGACCTGAGTGGGATAGGCTTCTAAAACAACTTTGTAGTTTATGTTCTTCAGCTAAGGGGACCAGAAAGTTGCTGATCTAAAGAGCATTCATATGGTTAGGTGGAAAGATAATTTGGAATTCAATACAGGAAAGAATTTTTCAAAGCCTTGTGTGTGGCTTTTTGGCAAGTACACATTCAGTGCAGTGACATTCCCATACTTAGGCAGTCTCCTGTAGGGTGTCTGGAATCAGCATGGTCGTGTTTAGGGTATATGAGTTCAGGTGCCATTTGTTGCTGAATTCTGCCACATAGGCAAGGCCTACAGTGAACACAAGCAGCTTCCCCTGTAATGTGAGAATTCAGTACTGAAGAAACTCGTTTGGGTTATACTAATACTTCATGAGCAAACCTAACTATCTGTGTTGTAGGTGTGGAACTGTGTTCCTGGAGAGACCTTGGGCAATAAAAAACACCACCCTGAACTGCTTGCAGAGTTAGAACATGATGTTAGTGTAAGTATGTCAATATACTAGCTCAGAATAAGAACATTAATTTCTTGTTAAAGTCAAAATCATGATCTAGTGGTAAGGCACAAGGATTGGGTTAGGGGGATGAGGGGGTATGTTTTGGGAAATGTGTAGAGGGGCTTTTTATTTCATTTTGGGGTTTTCTTTGCCTGATGAATCGTGTACCAATGTCCCCTGCTTCCTGATATGAAAGGCCCACTTTTGGGGACTGAAGCAACAGAAGTTTAAATTCCTCTATATAAACAGGTTTCTTAAATTGCCTTGCTCACCTATGGGGGCAGAGAGGACTGGGGTTTTTTTGTTGTTTGCTTCTTTGATTTTGGAAACACACTAGTCTTTTTCAAGTATTTTGTTTGCTACAGCTTCCCTTTAATGTAAGGCAGGCAGATGAAAAGGAACTCCTCTGAGTTGTTTATCATGCTATAAAATACCTTAGTGAATTTCACCATAAATGGATAAACACATTGTGTGCAGTGCATCATAACTGTGTAACTGCACACCTTCGTTTATAGCCTCTAATGTCCCTCTAGTAAGATATGTAGAGCTATTGTATTCTAAACCTTCTTAATAACTTTTTAACAGATGACAATGTAGGCAAATACTGAAACAGTTCTGGTAGCATTTAAGAACTGTACCTAAGAGAATTGCAAACAACTGATGGGTGGGAAGTTTTTTAGAAGTAAAGAATTTTCCCTTAAGGGTAAAGCCTTGCATTTAGATGGAGGATTTGGGTACTAAAAGTAATCTGAAATGTCATTTAGCATTTCTGATTCTGCAAAGCGAAAGAATTTTAAAATATCATCAAAGTGACCTATTTTTTACTTTTTATAGTCTGGATGTTTCATAATTGTACTTAATTAAGGATGCTGCAGAATTAAATTAAAAGCTTTTTGTAAACAAAATATTCTCTTAGGGATAATGGACTTGTTTTGTGTATGTTTAAAACCTGTCTCAAGATGTATCACGTGAAAGAATAGGAAAATCATGGGATGTTTAACTTCCTAGGTAAACACGATCAACCTTAATGCTGCAAATACTATACTGGCATCTGGAACCAAAGATGGTACCATTAGTGTTTGGGATGTTACTACAGCAACAGTGTTGCACCAGTTGCCATGTCATTCTGGGACTGTATTTGACGCTGCTTTTAGTCCCGGTATGTTGGATTTCAGTTTTTAATATGCACTCTTGGGAATTTCTAAGGGAATGTTATTCCTGATACCATGCAATGTACCCATGTTATTGGAATTACTGTTTTAAGGGGGATGGTGAGATGTTTTGGATTGCCACACATCTCTATTATAAAGAATTTAATTGTACACAAGGCCATGCTAGGCTGTAGACCAGTGGTCTAGACTCTAAACCAATCTTGTTTATCATTGCTTGCTTAGAAACTTAATTTGCAGTAGATTATTTATAGATAAGTAGATAGGCAATGTCACATCCAACATGTAGTATTGCAGACTGCTTTAGTAACAAGAACTAAATGTCTAAACATCTTTTTTTTTGTTGTTTCTTTTGTTTGCTTTTTTCTTTTGTACAGACAGCAGACATCTACTCAGCACAGGAGAGGACTGTTGTTTTAAAGTAATAGATGTACAAACTGGAATGCTTATATCTTCTGTAACCACTGACGAGCCACAGAGGTAAAGCTGAAAACATGTGGGTTATGAAGCTTCTGCCCAACTTAGTTAACTGTGGAGATAGTTGGTGATAGCAGAGTGCAAAGAGCACTAATACCAGCAACTTTGTTTTATTCGATTACTTTTTAGAGTGCAAAGGCTGACATTCTAGCATGTTGTGTGCATTATGATCAAGCTTTCCAAACTGAGACAAAACCAAACAAGTATCTAAGTAAATGACTATTTTGTTGGGGTTTTGTCAACAACATTAAGGTCTATAAAAGATAATGAGAGCTGTAGCTAACCAGTTCTTCCAGCAGCTGAGCTATGGAAATGTGTAACAAGGAGGCAGTTCTCTTATTTGAATTATCTCTGTCACATTAATACCAATTTTTTTAATGTTTTCTTTTTATTTCAATAATCTTAAGGAAAGACTGGCTATTACAATTTAAGACTGATCGCTTTTTTCTACAAATTAAAAAGCATATAGTTACTTACAGTTTATCAGGTAAATAGATGGAATGCTTTCTCAGTTACTGGAGTAAAAATATAGCAGCCATACATGGAATACACTTGTTCATTTTTTGTGTGGGTATACGTAAATGTAGACGCATATGCACATACATATTTTCATTAGTTATTTATCTGAAAGTCATCTTTGCAGTTAAGTAATTGTTTCAGGAATAGGAAGTGATAGAAGTGAAAGTTGTGGCTCATAAGAGCACTGGAATGTTAAACATATGCAGCTGACTGGGTCTTTTGTTATGGGAGTATGTTTCATCCTTCTGTCTAGGGAAGGTCTGGCTGGGTCTAGGACAGTCAGAGAAGGAAGTTTGAGTCATGACCCTTTAAAATGATTTGGGAATAACCTTTCCAGAAAGACTGTGTTAAAGGGTAGAGTTTCCTTCAATTTTGTACCTCCATTCTCAATTCTTTTTTGTCTTAGTTTGGAAATGTTTGGCTCTCGTTATACAAAAGCTTGGCATGAACTGATTTCAAACTTACTTGCAGGTGCTTCAAGTGGGATGGAAATACCATCTTATCAGGAGCTCAATCTGGTGAATTACTGATTTGGGACCTTCTTGGAGGAAAAGTTACTGAAAGAATCAAAGGACATACAGGTATGCCTGAACTATTCCTATTCTCAAAATGAATGAAATGGAAGATTCCTATTTCTCAGCTCTGAGAAAGTTTGAGAGCCATCTGCTCAGCCAGAGAGTAGTTCCTGATGTTAGTGTTACCTGGAACACCAGAACTGAAAGTATAGACTGTACTGTATCTGTCCAGACTGAGTCAAACAACAAATTAACTAAAGTTCACTAGAGAAATTGTTTTGGATGGGGATTTCTAAGCTGATTGAATGTGTCTGTACAGTCACACTACATTAGCAACCAGGCTTGTGGAGGAGAAAAATTATCTTGCTTTCATTTGGTTGGGTTTTTAAGGCTATTTAATTAAGAACAGTTGTTTCAAACTTCCCTACTGTAACCTTGTTGTACTCTGGAGCTTGATCTGTAGCTGGGGAATCTTCAGAAGTGAGCTTCTAGGCATATGCTACAAGATGGGAATACCCCTTTAACGTGAAAAGTCCAAATGGCAGTGAAGAAAGCTCACTTTCTTCAGGAATGCTTTTGCTAGTGTGCCACCTGCATTCCTCACTGCATTCCTACTGATGTCCCTCCAGTACACAAAGTCAGCTGAGGCAAGGGAGTGTGAGATCATTACCTTGAATACAAGCAGCCTAGAAGCCTACTAAAATATTCCTTAGCATATGTGGTGTCAGTGTAATCCAGACTAATGATCAGATGATGATGAATTCTCTTGAAAAGATCTATTCTATCATCTTGAGTACCATACTCATTTGCATTTAGATTTACTTGTTGGTTGGTGGTTTTTTTCCCAGGTGCTGTAATGTCCATGTGGATGAATGAACAGTGCACCAGTGTTATTACAGGAGGGGAAGACAAACAAATCATGTTCTGGAAACTGCAATACTAAGTGCCTTTCCCTCCAGCCATTTAAATGAACTCTTAATTTTAAACCAAACCTTTTCATGGAACTTAACTGTGTGCAGTGATGGCTGCTGAAATTCAACCAGATAGGAAGCTTTGTTCCAACTACAACTTTCCATATCATGGTGACTTCACTGAGAGCTCTTAACTTCCATATCATATGCATTTGTTTTTCATGGACTATCATACTGAAATTGCTTGTCTAAAATGATATCTGATATGAAATTAAAGACCTATTTTTCTGTAATTAAAGAGCTCTTAACTTGCAGTCATTGTTTGATTTACATGGAATTCATCAAAGCTTGCTGTTTGAACTGGTTTGAAAGAAGCAGCATTTGCATTCTTAAATTTAGTCTTTTGGGATGTGTGCAGCTTAGTGCCATGTCTCATGATGTAATGCATGAACTTCTTGTGGTCAACCTTCATTGATCATAAATATTCCTTTGAACATCAAGGCAGCTGCTGTTCTGAACAGTGTCAGTCTGGTCTACTAGATAGTCTTCAGCTGTGGTTATTTGCAAAAGCATAGAAGAGAATAAGAACATATTCTATATTGCTTTTTCCTATTGAAAACCAGCACTAATGTATTGGCCTGAAAGGAAGACAAGCATAAAATTGGTTACCTAACAGAGAACAGCTACACATATATCTAATGGATACAAATATTCCCTCATCCTGTGCCTTAAGTTAGTCTTTTATGCTCCTTACTACTGCCTTTCATCACTTAAATTACTATCCTTCTCTTAGTAATCTTCAGCATTTTCGTATTTTGTTTAGTGTTATCAACCTCTTACAACTCAAACCGCCTTTGAGATGGAATTTAAATAGAGCATTTAAAAAGAGCTACAGCTCCTGGATTTATTCTGGATTACCCCCTTAAGCCAGGAACAAAGCAGTGTAGCACAAGGATTGCTTTCTCTGTAGGACTTCAGCATATCATTTCCTGAGAGTTTTTTCTGAAGTGAAAGACTTGAAATAGTATTTAAAAGGCTTATTACAGCAATATAAAGTGTGTGATATTGCAGTTATGATGTTGCATGAGTATGACCCAAGATGAATATTTATTTCTCTGCTGGTATTCTCCACTGTTGGCATTGAGATGCCTTGTCATTATGTCCAGGACAAGCATTCTTCTAAATATCCTTCCTTAGGTTTAACACCCAGTGCCTATTCCAGGGCACAGCCCTTTCTTTGACATTGTAAAACAATTGACTTATGGTTAGGGGCTGTTCTCTCATTCCCCTGTTCTTTTATTATGCAGGAGAATATTTGGTATATGCCCTATTTCTTCACTTTTCAATTTATTTATTTTCCAAAAGTATTTATGTGCAGGCAAAGGCTTGCCTGGAATTGTATTGGATGATTTCTGGATTGTCCTATGTCACTAGGGGGCCTCCTACTGTGAGCTAAGCCAAAGGAAAATGACCCTGAAGTTAAACTGCCTCAGAGAGAATACACCCTTCTTTTGGTTAAATATGGATACATGCCCTGCATAGCTTCTGAGTGCATCTGAGGTTTACTTTTTGCTGTAAAAAATGTGAGCAAATGTGAAATTTGTGAGTATCAAAACACAGACCTCAGCCAACTTCATTGCCTAAAGCACACATAGCTTTCTAAAGCAGGGGGGAAAAAAATCAAGTTAATCCTGTCACACCATACTAACATAGCATTTGTGGGTTTTTTTAAATCTACACATAGACCATTATTTCCTTGCAGCTTAACTGAAATTTATCTATGTACATACATTAAACCATAAATTACTCTTCAGTACTAGGTAACTTCTTCCTTAAAACAAGCTTTTGGATTATTCTTTCACTTCTGGTTGCTGTATGCTGGAGCTGGAAGGAAAACACCAAGTACTTGTACTGAAGTTCTACCTCTGTTACTTCCAGTAGATCTCCCCCATAGTTACAACTACCTGTTTGGTAACAGAAAAATAAGTATTGTTATATTCCCCCAGCATGTTTTTTGTCTCTGTTTACTTAACTTTTAGTTTTAGATAGATGTCTTCTTAGTAAGGAGTTTAGGTGGCCAGACTCCACTGGTCAAGCTGGTCATCCAGATTAGGTATAGAACTGACCTCTGCTGCCTCACCTCCTCCTGAGTAGAAACTGGTTAGAGGCAGAGATAACATTTCAGTGATATGTTAGTATGGGTTCCAGGGATTTCATAGCTAAGCCAAGGTCCTGAGAGCTGACTGCTGCTGGCCACAAGTCCTGTACTCATGAGGCTGGATTATACCAATGCTACATGAAGTCACCAATTACTGCCAGGGCATGTTTGCCACAGTGGTTCCAGAGACATAGCATTTAGTAACCAAACAGTCCAATTAAAATGGCTCCCAGGATGAATTTGATCACCGCTACAGCCTGAAGTGGTGTAGTGGCTTTCTCTTTGTTACCATGACTGAGAAATTCATTTGAGAAACTGCAATCTACACAGGATTTTTGACAGACAGAGCTGAGCTTCCACTGCAAAACATCAGTCATCCCAGATGAGCCAGGTCTGTGGCTCAGATCCACAGCTGGAGTTCTCAACTCTACTCCCATCACTGCTTTTCCTACAAACTGGAAAAGCTACAATTAACTACACATGCTAATATGGGACTGGCAGCTGAGACCCTGTTTACTGCAGACGGCCAAGCTCTGAAGTGTTTCTTTTCTCTTTGGTGTGATCTCTTATAATCTCTTATAATCATCTTCTGAAGTATTATTATCTCCTTAAATGGGCAAGCAAGTAAATAATTAAGATACTACTTTCCTCTGACTAATTCTGGGTCCAAGTCAGTTTTGAAGGAATAGCTGAACTGATTTCCCCAAATCCACCTTAGAACAAATAATGCCTATACCCAACTGAAGTACTTTGCTTTGATTTCAGGCTACTGCCCACTAGGAGTGAAGTTCAGTAATCCTACATTTCATAGCTTAAACCTCGAATATAGCTGGGGGAAAACAACAAAAACAAGCAAACAAACAAAAAACCCCAACAAAACACAACCAAAACAAAAAAGAAAGTCACTGGAACTCACTAGTACTTAACTTCAGATCATCAAACTTTAAAGTCTCAGCTGAACATGCCTATGACCTGTTAGGGTAGGTTGACCTCGACCAGCAGCTGAAACTCTACAGAGTTTTCCCCTCACCTTGCCCACAGCAGGATGGGCAAGAGAATCAGAAGAGCAAAAGCTAGGAAAATCTGTGGATTACAACATGTAATTTACTAAGTGAAGGGGAAAAAGGAGGAAAAAACCCACCATACAGAGGAAATCACTGACCACATCCCATCAGCAGACTGATGCCCAGTCTCCAAGCAGCAACTGCTTTGGAAAGGTTCCCCCCAAATTATTGCTGAGCATAATGTCAAATGGTGTAAAATTTTCCTTTGGTCAGGTTTGGGTCAGCAGTCCCAGCTGTGCTCCCTCTCAGCCTCCTGACTCCCCCAGCCTGCTCCATGGGGCAGGGGACAGAGTAAGAAACAGGAAAGGCCTTGACACTGCAAGTACTGCTCAGCAACAGCAAACACACGGGTGTGTTATCATCCCTGCCCGGTCACAAGCCCCAAACACAGCACCATGCCAGCTGCTACAACAAAAGTTAACTCCTTCCCAGCCTGACCCTGCACACCTAGCAAGCTGCAGACAGTTTTAAAATTAAATTGCAACTCTACAATTAGTATGCCTTGTAGCTGGCTGTGATTCCACATGTTAAGGTGTGAAGAGAATTATAACCATAGAATGGCTTGGATAGGAAAGGGCCTTAAAGATTATCTAGTTCCAGCCACCCTGCCATAGGGCAGGGGACACCTTCCACTCAACCAGGTTGCTCAAAGCCCCATCCAGTCTGGTCTTGAACACTTCCAGAGATGGGGCATCCACAGCTACTCTGGGCAACCTGTTCTAGTGCCTCATGCAGTGAAGAATTTCTTACATTAAGAGCATCTTGTTTAAAGTATCCCAAAGCTACCCTTCTAAAACAGTTGAGTGTCTCAGGCAGTGAGCTTATCTAGGTATTTTACACTGTATTTCCTCTCTTCACTGTTGGCTGAAGCTGACCTCAATAAAAAAGCCTGTCTTAGCTCATCTTAAGTATGCACACACACAGAGTATCTAAAGTTTGTGTCATTTATTTGGTTATGTCTGAATCCTTAAAAGAACATGGTTAAGGCGAGAGATAAGCATATTAGTTATAATTTGTATAACAAGTAATAAAAAGAGTTGAGTATCTGTACACTACTTTAATTACGTTCACTTACTGACTGATGCCTTGAGCTATATTCAGCTTACCTGGCATTCTTGTGTAAACAGTATTTACTAGAACAAAGAAATTACCTAGTACTAGCCATACTTCTACTATGCTATTTCAAATCTACTCTTGCAAACAAAAAGCAGTAAAAATACTCATTTGTCTTAGACATACAAAGCACAGCATTGTCCTGGGTAACAACACGTAACTTTGCAAGTGATACCTGGTTCCTTTAGTTGCAATGGCTTATAGTAGTAAGCTAAATAAGAGACCTGCAAAAAGAAGTCATAACACAATTGGAATTTCACATTTGTCAAGCATGTAAGGCTACGAGTTTTACAGTGTGTGAATAAACGAGATATGTTGAACAGTAACATTCCCAGCCATTATAGATGCAAATGCTTGATGCAGCATATCTTCTCTCAGCCTCCAGAAAGGCTCATGTGCAGAAAGAGATCACTGAGTATAATAGCCCAAGTTTAGTGGAATCATCACTATATATATGTACACACACATCCATGGTACGAGTTTAGACTTCAGGAACAGAGTGATCCATCAGGCTTTTCATGACACTTGTTGCCATCCTAAAGAAAAGAAAAAGGCATTCAGGTTTGTAAGACAACTGCAGAAGACCACTAAAGCTGCTGCTCACTGTATCTTTGTCACTGCTAGCCCTTTAATACAAATTAAAAGCTGGACTTTTACTCCACTATTTTTGACAACAAATATGCTGCTATAGAAAGCTGCACTAAACTGCACACACAGAAGAAACAGAAGCCCACAATACTCAACATTTCTATTAGTACCTGAGCTATGTTGTCAATATCTTTTGGGACATGGGTATGTGTGCAAGCTTAGTACTACCACAAGCACAAGGGAAGGAGGATGGGGGGGGAAAGGTGGCTGTTAGATTTGAAAACTGCTTTGTAGAAAGAGCATACCAAGCAAAGGGGGTTACAAAAAGTACAGGAAAAGACTCAATTATATCTGAAGTGTTATTAACTTCTAGCAACATCAAAAACATATTTTTGCAGGACAGATTTAGCTGTAGGAAAGCCACTGTTGCCAAATGAGTACAAAAACCCAACCATATCCTGCCAAGAATCCTGTTTACATCACCAGAATTAGTTGCGCTAAAACAAAAACATTTTAGTTACAAGGTAACAAATACTTGTGGTATCCACATACTTGAAACCTCCCAGAAATTCAAGCTTAGTCAAAGTAAGTTTAGAAAAGGGTTTTTCCAGAGAGGAAAAGGCAAAAATATCATTGCTAACATATGAGTAAGTTAAAAACAGAACCAACACACACCAATTTGACCAAAACATCAGATTAAATAAATTTTCAGACTCCCTCTAACCCCTCCTCCAGTTTTCGTGTGAAGTTTGTAATTAGGTCTTATTGTGAGTGCATTTTATAGTCACTGTCAACTTGATTATAATCAACAACATGGCTGATTTCTATTACCTACCTCTTTATTATATACTCATAAATACTGGAAGGCATGACAGTAATGGTCACTACATTTCCAGCTGTTGCCAAGATGTCTGCAACCTGGGGGTCCTGTTAGTAGACAAGAAGTCATGTGAGCAACACAACTCATGATGACTAATAAGGCAGCAGTTCAAGAGCTTTTTCTAGATGCATTTCATGCAAGTTAGAGACCCACAACTATGTTCTTGGAGTATTTAATCTTCAGGGCAAATCCCTGAACCTGCAACACCACGTCACAGATGTTTAGTTATGAGTATCTCACATGAACTGACTAGAGAAGGGACACAGATGTCCTACACAGAATTTCTGCTAAAATTTCATGCAGGCTGGCAGGAGGAAGCTTATTCTTTGCTTTGACAGCAAAGTTGGTTCACAGATAAAAACAGTGGGTCAGTCTCACCAGGCAGAGACAGAGAGAAAGAGAATGAGTTGCAGTGCCTACCAATACAAAACTGCAAAGAACCTTCAAAACATACATCTCTCCAGTCAGGTTACCTCTCTTGACTGACTTTCATATTTTATGAACATTAAACAATACATTACGATCCTTTTCCTTCTCCAAAACACAATTACTATACGCACATAAAAAGCTCACAACTCTCCACACCCACCACATATTACTTATTTTACCTTCAATCCAATCACATTCTGGCCATTAATTTCACAGATGTTGTGCTCTGTAAGAAGTCCATTTCTTGCAGCAGAACTGTCTTTCACTATTGAGGTTATTTTTCCATTCTTGAATATGAAACCAATATGCCCTGTGCTGTCCTTATGCATAGTAATAATGCGTTCAAAAGGTCTAAAAAGACATTTAAAATAAAAAACAATGTTTCCACTCTACTAACCCACAGAAAAAAACACATGCTATTTTAGCCTCTTTAGCTTACAAAAAGTATGGTACTCTAAGAGACTCGCACATCAATATAAAAGTAGTTGGGTTTAACCCCATTATGTTAATATTGTTATATTAATATATATTGTTTAAGTTTTACATGCTCTCCCTGTTCTAAAGAAATTCTGCACCATCTGGATTAATAATACTGCAAAGATCCCATACAACAATCACCCACCCTCACAACCAAACACACAAAAATGTTCATTAAAAATTAAGTTCTCTACAAATGTTACACGGCAGATGAAACAGCACAGGCAGTTTTAACAACTGCATGCAGACCACAGGATTCTGGAGCACAAGGCTTCCCCAACAAAATTTCTACTCCTTTAGACAGTAAACCTTTAAATTGTGTCTTAAAAAAGTAGTAGACATAGGAAGGGGGTAGGGAGTTGGGCACAGAAGTGGTAGACAGAGCAGGGAATCTACTACCAGAGTACTTTGATTCAATATGTGGCAGAAGTAGCCGCCCTCTTCACAAGTCAAATTTGGTTCTTAAGCAAGAATGAACATGGAAAAAGCTCTGGGGCATATATCTACTGATATCAAGTATCATCTGTCTCCTTGCAGCCTATAGACCTTAAATTGAATTTGACCTGCTGTTACTACACAGCTACAAGCTCATAATGTAATACAATCTGTATTGGTTCATTGAGCATACATTTAGTAAAACTGGCATTAATTCATTTATAATCAGAGTTCAGAAAACTATAATGCTAAATAAAATGCAAATGTATCTATTAATACAGCAAATATTTTGGTGCTATTGTTTCATTTAGTATAAGCAAAAGTCAATTTGTGTTGGAAAAAAAGCACAGAACTCTTCAATTCAGTGTTTAAATTTAACCTGTGCTATCACTCACTAGTTTATCTTGGAAAAAAATTATGCCTCATGTGCAAGAAATTTACAAGGTAACAACCACTTTGACTGCTCCTCACAAAAGGGAGTATTTCTGTGGATCTTTACTATTGAAGTACACGAACACACACATTTTGTTACAGCTGCAGTCCTGCTCAAACAAGGGGAGACCCAAACCCCACTGAATTACTCTGAGATGGATAAAGACAATCTTTATCTGCAGTTGGCTTTACCTGTCCCGAATGATCATTGAAATCCTTTCTGCAGAAGCCTGTTTCAGAGCTTTATGTGCTTTATCAGAACTCCATCCTGCACAGTTTTCACCATTGATCTGCAGAACCTGGTCTCCAAACCTCAGACCAGCAAGGGATGCTGGAGAGTTTGCCTGAACTAACTGGACAAATATACCCTGCAAAAGAGAGAATAAAAGAGAAGAAATGAAGAAGTTCTTCCTTAAAGACGAAGACCAGTGACAGAACACACAGCCCTTGAAAGTTTTCCATTCTCTATGCAATTCCAGCCAAACAGACGGAAGGATTTGCTAACTATCTCTCCTTAAGGGGCATTTTTGAAATTTCAGTCCATTTATAAATGTGTTTAAAGTCTGACAGATAATTAATGCTAGAACAAAGTTTGAAAATGAGCAAATCTCTTTAAATATTTAAAAAGGCAGCATGAGTGTAACATTAAAGTCTTGCGTAAAGGGGTAAATGCTTTTGTTTTAACAGGACATCTGAACAACTGGATCAGGACAGACTGCTGGTAAATTTGCATATCTGCTACTGCATTTAACTACTTTTTCCCTTGCCAGACACTATATGTAGATGGAGAAATAGATCAGCATTAATAGGAACATCACGGCAGATTTCTCCTCCTTCCACAATCCCATTAGTTTCCAACTTTTTAATCGATTATGACTTGCTACCACCTCAGGTAGAAAACCAAGGTGTTACAAAACTCTGTAGTCAAAAGTACCCCTGAAAACTAAGTAATGCATATCAAAGCAAACTATAAAAAATAGCTTGGGGTAGGGGTGTTTAAAAAAAAAAAAACACAACCAACAAACACCACCCCATGCTACCATAAGAAACACCTAATTCACCTGCATTAGGAGAACTACAAAAAGCATTTTAACCCTATATGCTACCTTCAATATAATTTTAAAAAATTCAGATTAAATGACCTTACCATGGGTGAAAGGGGGAGGGAGGGGGAAAAACACCCAACAAAACACAAACAGAACAAACATAGTAGCATTTTCTATGTTGAGAATCAAAAGATTCTGATAAAGAGAAGCTTCAGAGAAGTCTAAGGATTTTCTATAAAAGAGGAGATACTTCTAAGCTGTGCACAGTTCTCTGCATACTGCTGAACATTAAATACTGCCCAGTGTTTCCACAAAGACAGAGGCAAGAACTTCTAAAAAGTATTACAGCAGCTATGCAAGGACAAATTCACATTCTAAACGTGAAAAAAAAAAAATCACAAGTGTTTTTCAGGTAGTATAAACAACTTGGCATTAAATTGCCTCTGTAAATTCAGATTCTAGTCCAGACAGCTGGAAATCTAGTTATGGATCTAACGAAGAACTTCAAAATTCTGGTAATGGATATGAAAACATTATACAGAAGACAATTCTATGACTATTCACTAACTTCACAACTAATTTAGTCCAGCAATAAGATCTCTAGAGATAAAAACAAGCTTCTATACTTACATTGTCAACAGACTTAAGGCGAAGTCCAATTTTGCCATCTTGATCTTTACACAGAATTGCTTCGCGGATGCCTTGTTTAATTTCTGCTCTGCGAATTCCAATATCATTTCCAGTCACTGGAGCTACCATGTAATTAGTAGAAGGTCGTGTTACCAGTTGCTGATTAAAACAAAACAGCCGACAACTTAGTTTCAACTTTTTAAATATCACTTCATATAAACTGACATATAGCTATTATTAAAAAACCAACACACAAATTAAGTCACAACACCAGCTCTTCCCTATCCCCTCCCAACACTGAAAATTTACTGCTCAGTTTAAGACCAGATTAAAACAGGCACTGTTATTTACAACAATTCACCACTCAGTCAAGTAAGGTATTAAAGACAAATAGTAGTCTGCTCTCTACAATGCTATATACACATTTAGTCTTTTATACTTTTGCTTTTTAAAACATGCTTGACTGGTACCTACACCCTGTGGCTGAGCAGCTGCTGCCACTGGTAAGTTTCTCTGCACCTCTTCCTCACTGAGGCTCAGGCCCATGTACTGAGAAAGTTCTGGATACAATCTGGGGTATAAGCCTACAGGAGAAAAACAAAACAAAAATCAATGCAACTGTTAATTTAACAGAAGGAGCAGTTACTGCTTTTACATGTACAATTACTTCAACAAATCTTATGCTACTGTAATTACTCAATTGGAAAATTATGACAGAAAACCCACTTGAATCAGGACTGTTAGTCTAGCCAGTTTTAGAAGAGCAACTAGACAAGCAGCATTTCTGAGATAAAGAGTTCACAGAGAACTTTCAGTTTCAGTTATTCTGTTCATCATTTACAGCACAAACAACATAAGACAAGTTGTTACAAGTTCCAAAAGCAACACTGTGCTGCAGTCCATGACAACATGCCCGTACTTTAGAGGATCTGGGCAATTAATGGGAAACTACTCTCCCTCCCACCGCCAAACCAGGTGTGCTGAACAACACACACACACATCAAGTTCAAAACAGCACTTGCAAGAGGCATCAATGCCAAGGATATTCCAGATCCCAGGCATGGGAGGGTTTCTGCAGAAGCCTCCCGACTGTAAGGTCCACACTACAGGCTGCTTTGAGTCTTCATAAGAATAGCTGTTATTTTCTCACAGCTTCAAAATGAAGGGGCTTTAGACATGCCTCTCAATAAGAAAAAGCACACACAGCCCTTAAAATATCCCTCTATACCAAAGAGGAATGAGGTACAGGGAGTGGGAGGAAAGGAAGTTGAACTGACAGACTTGTCAGACCTTGAGCTGAACAACTCTAGAAATAATGATCTGTGGAATGTCAAGAGCAATATCAAGTTTAACTGGTGCCACTTAACCAGTGGCAGTTATGAGAACACTTGAGTCCATATGACATTCTCACTGAATCAGAGGGGAAAGAAAAGGCTGCTTGGAAAGCAAGGTGGTGCAAAGAATGGCTTCAGAAGCACAAAGACTCCTGAGTACACAAAGCTTGGATTTCTAGGGTTCATTTATGGGAACATGTATAAAGCCAGCCATAGTAAGAATCCATATTTGATCAGCAATGGAAAGTAACTTTTCTGGGAAGGAAGGTGAATGCCAGTATAAACAAGAGACTTTTTTTCTCTTTAATATGCTGCTTCACAGCAGAGCTGTCTGATTGTATTTCTGGACTAATCTATTACATTGTAGTTTCATCAATATTGAATAATAAGATTTTCATGAATAAATCTTCTACTTTTGCTTGCTTTTTCAAGCCCCTAGGATTATACACAACACTGCACAAGATTTCTACAGCTACCTATTTTTTCTGGTTTGTTCTTCATTAAAGACCACAACATATGATGCATCTTTGCTGGCTCTATCACATTCTCATTTAAAACAGAGAGAGCTCCAAATAGCAGAACACATCCAAAAGCTCTTGATGTTGAATAGTCTTGTGTCCCTGCCGGGACAGAGGAATTTCCAGTGGGTTTGGCACATCCTATAGATGATGCAGGCCTCCCTTCATTTGCAATATATTGAATGATTAATCACTCTTCTGTCCCATACAATTCCTGAACAATTCACACACAAGCTGATGTAGAAGTTATGTCTTTGTGTCTGCTGGACAAATGACTGCAGGAGAATTCAACCTCTGAACAGCAAAGAGCACTGCCAAGAAGGGATTGCTGAAGCAAACTCAAGGCTGGTCTGGTGAAGTTAGGCCAGGTAAGTAACTATTCCAGAAAGCATCTACTAGAGGTAACTCTCTATAGTGAGCTACGCAAAATCCTGCCCTAAAGTCATCTTAAACACAAAGTGCCCAGAGGAGAACTGGAGACAAAGTTACATTCACCAAGCTTTAATATCTTGTCCACCAGCACTCGACAGCCATTCCAGCACAGCTACTGGTCATGCTGGCTATAGGTTTCTTTAGACCAAGTGTAATTTACTAATCCAGAGCTCCGACCTCAAACATAGCTGTGCACCTTCATGGATGTACATGTGCATGGGAGAAAAGAAAAAGAAATGGGTACAAATCATTCAGCCTTAGACGGATTTCCCACAACCAGACATTCAATTCTGCTGGAAGCTTTATGTTGATTGCAGGACAAGATAAGGGATCACCTTCCTGGTCACTTCTCTGTTGACAGAGATTTGTGTTTGTCTGTTCCTAAACAAGCTCATATGGAGAAGACGGACACTCAGACACATGCTGATCTCTAAAGCTTACAAATATATAGGTGATAAATAAAGACAACTAAGTGTCTGAGGTTGATGCCTTGGGGTTTTTCATCATATTTCTAGGATTTTAGCCTGTCTGTACGGGCTCACTTAGAAAGGTTTTTGCTAGGCCTTTCCTGGCAATGTTTTCATTCTTTGTGTAGATAACGGGGTAGTAAGACACAACAGAGCTGCTAGAGAGGTTCTAGGAGGGGGGCCTGGGGGGACCNCAGGCATCAAGGTAAGAGTTAAAAAGAGCTCAAATTGTACCAAAAGCAAATCTTGTTATGTTAGGATCACTTGGAAAAGGTTTCAAAAAGAGAAGGGTAAATGCTTGCCACAATTTCCTTTAACAAGCAAACACTGGTTTTTGACCCCTAGAGTACCTTACCAAGGTGGGTGTTGGCATTTCCAAAAAGGCATGGTCTTAGCCTTTATACATAGGGTTACATATTTATAGGTATTTCTGACTGTACTGTTAACTTTAGGATTCCATAACTGCTTTCCACAACATTCAGATACCATACAGTTCATGAGCTCACCTCCATCACAAGGAATTGGAGCAGAAGCTTCAGACAAGATTGCTGGATTAGCTGGATTTGAAGAAAAGGCAGTCTGAGCCTAAAAGCAAAGAAACTCACATATGTTATCTTCCACAGGAAAAACAGAACCTTTATTACGCAGACAGGAGACTCAACATTTTCTTTTTTCTTGTACATGCTAGTTACTATTCATCTGGAAATGCTGAAGTCAATCTTTTTATTTGAAACAAATAGCTTCAATACAACATGCTGTAGTAGTATCAAAACAACTTCAGTAGATCATCGTGTATCTTCCTCAGGGACAAAGATATAGTCAGTAATAATGCAGAAAGGCTTTACGTCAAACCTGTCCTGTTTTTGTCATCAAGCAAGTTAAAAAACCTTAAAAGACATGTTAAACTTGGCTGACAAAGCTTTATAACTAAGTTTTAGGGTATGACCTTTGGCAGTGTTTTACAATTACTTTTTTCAGGTGGATAGGAGCAGTTTTACCTCTTCACCATTTACGGACACTATTAGTGAGATCTACTATAGTCCCTTTCGGGTGTCAAGTTCCACACAATGCAATGCTACTGGTTCAATATCTTAGAAAGAAATGGACCTTCTAAGATGACTTTTCTACAGCACCTGCCACTACAATGAACACACTAAGCTTAATTTCTGCATCGTTGACTGATTCACAACCATAAGAGAGCTTATTTAAGTAAGCCAGCTTCCCTTCTTCTCAATACCTCAGCTACTATTTTTTGGCCTTGAGTAACCTTGACCAGTGAAAAACACTGCTTTACAGAGGCCTGTTAAGTGTGATGGAAATAGCTATCCCAATAACGTTCCTAAGGTTGAACGTCAGAGGTGGGGGAGAAATTACTAAATGCATAGTGAAACATTATGCTGAACAGGACACATAAATCATAACACAACATGACAGTTCAAATTACTGCATGATGTTAAAGAAATGCTTAAAAATAGAAAACTTCTTAGTCCTGTACACTCCAGGAAGTTGTCTTTAGAAAAAAGTTTCACAGTAAGAATGACTCATTATTTAGCAATATCACATGTAATTAGAAGAATAGGTTCCAGTTCAAATGACTGACAAAAAGAACAGGTTAGAACAATATTTAATGTAACAAATCTGTTTGTTTTAACCAGCAGCCATTTTAATCTCACTCACTTGTTACAGACACAGATGTTGTCTTTCTGTACTCTGCTCCCCTTCTTCTAAGAGTGCTCTCAAACGTATTTAAAGATACAGCATATTTATGATGCACTTTTTGGGAGAGGCAAATAATTTAGTCTTTGATGCCAGGAGATCGACGGAGGTGATTCTGCCCCTCTATTCTGTCCTTGTGAGTCCCCAAGTGCTGTGTCCAGGTTTGGGTCCTCAGTACAGGGAAGACACAGACCTGAACATAGAAATTATCAGAGGGATCAAACACCTCTCCTGTCAGGAAAGGCTTAGAGAGCTGGGCTGTTCAGCATAAAGAGAAGGTGGCTCTGGGGAGACCTTCTAGCACCTTTCAGTACTTAAACAGGGCTCCTAAGAAAGATGGGGACAGACCTTTTAGCAGGGCCTGTTGTGATAGAACAAGGCGCAACGGTTTTAATCTTAAAGAGGGTAGAATTAGACTAGATACATGGAGATATAAAGATACTAGATATATTTATACTAGATATAAAATGAGGGTGGTGAAGCGCTGGAACAAACTGCCCAGAGAGGCGGTAGATGCCCCATCCCTGGAGACATTCAAGGTCAGGTTGGACTGGGCTCTGAACAACCTGACCAAGTTGAAGATGTCCCTGCCCGTTGCAGAGGGATTGGACTAGGTGACTTTTAAAGGTCTCCTCCAACTCATACTATCCAATGAGTCTATGAAAAGTATCATTGAAAATGGAATGGCTTACTGATTACATTTACTACAATTTTCAATTGTAATACATAAACTCTAGAATAGCAGCTAGTCAATAAAAAGCCAAAGGAGACTGCAGGCTACTCATTTTTCAGGTCAGCATTACCTGACTGTAGATAAAGGACTTTGGTAAGATAAGAAGAATGGAGTGGGTGGACACAAGGACAAATTCCAACATAGCACCCACAACTTCAAAAGCCCCATCCCACACATACAAACACAGGTGAGACAAGGCACTGATCTTTGGGATAGCACAGGAGAGTTAAGAAACTGTTCTATGCAGTAGCTTGATTGCTTCCCAATAAGAACAGCAAGGACAGAAGTAACTTCCACCTAAAAACACAGTATAACTCCTTGCCTTTTTCTAAACTAGAAGGGAATGCAGATTAAGTTCAGGAAAAGCCAAAATGCTGAAGAAAGCAAGAAACCCCTTGTGAAATACTTGCATGTCAAATTTCTCTAGCATTTTAATGAAATAAAAATGCCATTTCATCATTTTGTTTCACAGCTATTTTTTTAGTCCTCATCATGTCTAATAAAAAAATATCAATATTCTTACACATAAAGGGCTTTACACAAATGTGATAATCCTGGATGTACTGAGAGAACTGGTCACTATCATGAAATAGCCAGTGGACCAGTGATTCCAGATGGCATTAGGACAGCTAGTGCTTTTTTGGGGCAGTTTCCATGACCATGAAAGTTTTCTCCCACAGACTGGACACTAGGAGCAAGACATGGTGAGTTAATTAGTTCAGTCATCACATCAGAGCTGAAGTAGGTGAAGAGACTGACTATGTTTGTCTACTTAAGACCAAGTATTTACAGTTCAAAAGACCCAAACATATCAACATATTAAAGGCCACAGAGAGCACTTAGGCATGTTCAGCAGACAGCCCAACATGAACACAAATGAATATATAAAAGTTTAAAAATATATCCGGGGTAAATTAAGTGTTAATTATATAATACCACGCTACAAATTAAAGAGTTTGTCTTTCCCCGTTTTAGACTACAATGGTAAAACAGTTCAACTACAGTAAGTGTTCCCTCACCTGGATTAAAAATCATCATATATATTACTATCTTCAAAACTCATCTTTTTTAAAGTCCACCATACCTGAATAACTTTGTCCACCTTCAGATCTTCTAGGGAAGGATAGAGAGACATTTTGATGAAGTCTCACTGGGTAGAGGGAAGACTGAAAAAAAAACAATTGGTAAAGCAAACAACAGGATTAGCTGTCAGATACTTACAAATTAAAAAAAATTTAAAAAAGAAAAATAAACCAGGCAAAGTGCTAAATAAGTGATCTGTGACCTGCACATCATGCTAAAGATACCTGGCACTACATGTAAATTCCATTTAGACTGTCCATTTAATCTGTTATAACTAACAGCCTTTGGGTAATAGGCTTTATTTAATGTACTTAGCACTGTCAAAGTTTAGTCTCAGCACTCAGAAAGCCTATAGAGAGAAAACTATCTCAAAGGAAGCATTGAAAAGACAGATTTTAGGAGGCTAGGATACAATAATGATGAGGGTTAAGAGGAAAAACCTAATCGTCCTCCTTTTAACTGGAACAGTATTTTATATATGACTGCAGAAGCTTTCCCTCTGTTATCCAAAATATCTAAACACTTTCATCGGGTCTGGTATTCCAGCGACCTGGTTTCAGCTGGGATAGAGATAACATTCTCCCTAGAAGCTGATACAGTACTGTGTTTTGGATTTAGGATGAGAATAATGTTGATAACACACTGACCGTTTAAGTATAAACATTATTTAGCAACAACTAAGTCATGGACTTTTTGGCTTCTCATGCCCTGCCAGTAAGAAGGCTAGAGGGGCACAGAGTTGGGAAGGGACAGAGCCTGGACAGCTGGCCCAAACTGGCCAAAAGGATACTCCATACCATGTGGCATCATGCTTATATATAAACCGGGGGGAAAACTTGGCCAAGGGCCACTGCTTGAGACCTAGCTGGGCACTGGTTGGCAAGTGGTAAACAGGGGCAATGTGCATGACTCATTTTACATATTCCAACTCTTAATTTTTTTCCCCTTCCTTTTCTGCCCCATTAAACTATGTTTACATCAACCCATGAGTTCCCGCTTTTACTCTTCTGATTCTCTCCCCTCATCCTGCTGGGCAGGGGGATCCAGCATGGAGCTGTGTGGAGCTTAGTTGCCGACTGGCAGAAGATCCAGCAAGAATGTCCATTTGCAACACAATAATTGCAGCAAGAGACCATAAAGCAGGAAGATTCAGTCAGTGGTGAATTTCAAAACACACAGACTCCAAGCTGGCTCATGTGATATTTGGAGAGCTCTGTGACTACTTATCAGGAAGTACTAAAACAAAACCAAGAGGAAAAAAAAACCAAGCAAAAGAAACCAAAAAAATAAACCTTGACATTATTTGACATTATTTTCTAAGGCATCATGCTGACATCCAGCTCTGCTAGAGCCAGTCACTTGAGGCTTCAGGAGATCTCATTTTTCCAGAGCTCCTTCACTCTCACCGAGATTAGCTGAACTTTTGAAAATGTGCCACATTAGTATGTGGGAATACATTTTATGTACATATATACACACAATGTATATAAAATATATATGGGAGTATATTTTAATGAGAGGGGCGAGAAGGACAAACAGAAGACAAAAATGCGATAGTTTTGCAAGTTATAGAAGGCAGTGAGCACACAGTTAATGAGGTAGCTTTATTAAAAGCTTTTGGTATTCTCATCCAAAGAACAGAGGTCTTCATTCATGCATCAATTTAGCAAAAATTCCATCAACCACTGCATAAATCCTTGAGCTACTGTTTCTCTAAATGCAGATATTAAGTTGATTTCTAAATGAACATCACACAGAGATGCCTAATGTGATACTGCAGTAACACAATAGACATCTCTTCATATTACACTAAGCTCATCAACAGCTTTTATGCATGTTCAGCAGAGTGTCCAACAGCCCCAGTATCACATCAAACTACAATTAAAACTTTAAAAAGGCATGCCCTAAATGTGACAGAAATCTGAACTGTGAACACATGGTCCGTTATGTTGTAGTAATTAACTGTCACTGACATTTTTGACTAACTGATGCAACTAAACCAAACAGAGTTAAAGCCTGGAAGTTCTATAAATTAAACATACACATTTAAATCCCATTTAAAGTTCTGTTTTAATCCAGCAAACAGTGCTTTTGCTCATCCAAAACGGGTAATAGCAAATATAAGCCCAAGCACAGCAAACCCTGAGCCAGGTAAGCTGTGCCTGGATGCTCCAATTCTGATGCAAACAGCACTCAAGTCATGCAGCATCAGATTCGACATCTCCTTCTGTACCACAGCTCCCCTCGTACATTCAGGTGCTGGCCCAAGCACTGGCACACGTTCAAAGTCAGCACACCCACGGCAGCAGGCGGGAAAAGAGGGCAGGCCAAGGACGGCGTGTTCCCAAAGGAGTCACCCCATTGCAAGGCAATGAGGGACACAACAGCAGCACTTTGCAGGCGATGATCTCTGGCATCCACACAGCACCAGAGAACAGCACAGGGAGTGCTGGATCCCCTGTCCCAGTGACCAACTTTCACATTACACCCCGGCCAGCTTTAGTTCTCCTCCACAGACCAGTCTCACTCTGCACACAACTACTGCTTGCATTTGTTACAGACAGGCAGCCTCAACCTTCCCCTAGTTTACAAGGAGGAGCACAGCACTTTCTGTATAAAGGCATTAGCAAAGCTAAACATTTATTAGTTTTCAGATCACATATAACGACATTCCAGCAGCTTATTCTGCCACTTGGCAACCCCCTCAACCTTCCTTTCCCAGTCACGGGCTCTAAAACCCAAGTGTTTGCCACTAAGGACCTGCCAGGCTAGTTCCTTCACCATAATCTCACCAGTTCCTGGTTTTGGTTTTCCAGCTAAATAGCCAGAATAACTGTCACCACTGTAACTGCATTTAGTGACCTCATAACTTTGCACACGGTATTTTCAATTTCTGCAGAGGCAGCTGTAACACAAATATCACTTGTTAGGTAATGCAAGAGCCACAAAAATACTGCATTTTGTTTAAAATAAGATTTTTAAATGACACCCGCTACTGTCAGGGACGATCAGTAATTGCAGAAAGAACCTGCCCATGACTTCTGTGCAATGTTATTCACAGTATGAGTTCCAGCAGGCACCATAACAGGCTTGAGGCACTGGGGAGTGGATACCACAAAATGTGACTCATTATAACCTCCTTTTCTCTCAAAAATCTACACCAACATCAATATAATCTTCCTTGATCGTTTCCATACTCCCACATATTGCGAGGAGCACAAATGTTTAGGAAAACAAAAATGAAAACCAAAGGAAGAGTGTGGGGCAGGAGGGGCTGCCATAGCCTCGTGACCCACAAAACCTGGCAGTAAAGATCTTTTCCCACTACCCTTGGCTGGAAAATGCGAGCACGTCCCACTAGGCAGATCCTGTTTTCCAAGGGGAAGTGCCAGGCCACTGGTCGGAGACCCGTGAAAGGCGTCACTCGTGACACCCTGAGCCCGCCAGCAGGAAGTCTGGAGGGTGGGAGTGATCCTGAACTGCTCTCGGTGGCACGTCTGAGAGAGGACGGGTTTCCCAACACATTCTCCAGGTCGGAAAGCTTGGAGCTGAACTCCAACCCGTAGTGACTGCTGTCTCTGAAAGCACCCGCAGCCAATACCGGAGGAGGGGAAAAAATCAAAACAAAACAAAAAACGCCACCCCGAGTGGAAACCTCACAGCAGGCCACAATGTCGGCACCTATACTGGAACGTCCGTTCCTACTTCAGAAGTTAGAAGCTTATGAGCTCCCAAATTCGTCTTTAAAGCACATACAGGACAAGACCCCCCCCAGAGGTCAGGTTAAGAGATCAGAAAACAAGGAACTGTTTCGTAAGGCACGTTCTCCACTAATAGCTGAGTGTTTCCCTTCTGATACGTATCTAATTAGCCTCAGAGCAACTGCCCTCATTATCCACTCTGCGCCGAAACCCGCTGCCTGCATGTCAGGCCCGAAGCAGGGCCCGCCTGCCCCAAGACGCACGGCCGTACCCACTCCACCCGCGCAGCACCACTCAGCTCCGCTAACGAGAACTTACTACAAACGTCCGGCCTTCGCTCAGCAACGACCCCGGACCCCGGACGGGAGGTCAGAAGACGCTCCCAAACCCCAGACCGCGGAGGGACGCGGACACAGACAGTCACACTGTTTTCCGTCTCTGCGGGCGGAGGAGCCCCTCGGGCCGGCAGCGCCCCGAACCCGGCAAAAGCCCCTTTACCTCCTCCTCGGTCGGCTGCGGGGAGCTGCGGCCCCGCAGGGGCACAACCCGGCTCTGCGGGGACCAACACCGCCCTCGCAAGCGGCACAGCGGAGCCACCTCGGCACCGGCCGCCCCCTCCCCGCTCCGCCCTGCNGGTTGGAGGAGACCTTTGAGTTCATCAAGTCCAACCGCCCACCAGCACTGCCACTACAACCCCTAAATCATATCACCCACCGCCACATCCAGGCGCCTCTGGAACACCTCCAGGGATGGCGACTCCACCACCTCCCTCAGCAACCTAACAGTGAAAAAAATTTTTCTAATATTTTTCTAATATTTAATCGGAATCTCCCCTGTCTCGGCTTAAGGTAATTTTCCCTTGTCCTCTCAGTGCAGGCACTGCAGAAGAGACCGGCTTCGCCTCACTACACCCTCCTTTCAGGTGGTTGTGGAGAGCCTTCTCACACCAGCATGTGTCAGAAGCAGTTCTCTTCTCCTGGAGAGGCTCCCTTGGAGAAACCGTGATGTGAAGTGTACCAGCAACAGGGAAATCCCAGAAGACGCTTGGAAAGAGGCTTTCACAAGTCAATTACCATAATTATTCCCCATTTACCTTATTTAGAGCATGAACTTCTCTAGCATCAATTTTCAGTCTTTAAAATCCCTCTTCATTACAATTCTTCACTTGTTGCCAAATCTTGTTCATCATATAGATAATTAAATGAGCTGAGCGCTCTTCACCTCAGAAACCAGTGTTTAGTAGAGTTTAACCGTTCTCCAACATCAAGGAAGGAAGTCTGCTCCCATCTCCAGTCTCTTTGTCTTGTCCTCAGTCAGTCCCACCAGTTGTTGAACTCCTCTGAGGGAGAGCTTAACCCATTGTCCCAGCAGAAATTAAATCCATCAAAAAACATGGATTTTTTTTTCTGCTAATTAATGAGCCAAAGCAGCAACAAAAGGTTCTCTCAAGCACCAGCATGAGCCAGAACAAGGGAGTGTGTGGCTGGACACAGGAGCAAGGAGGTGGAAGAAGGAGAAATGGAAATGAGAGGAAAGGTTGATTCCCTTCATTCTGGCACTAACAGGCTGTTTCATCTTTAGAACTGCCTTCACAATCATAACCTTAGTTAAGCTAAACAGAGCTTTTGTTATAATGTATGCTTTCCAGTTTTTGATCCTGTCCAGTTGCCAGCATCTTTGGTGAGCACCACATGAGTGCACAGGATTGAAGTAGCAGCCACAGCAGTGCTGAATACGGAGGAACAGCACCAACTCTCCAGCTGCTCAGAAGACTCCTATTTCTATATCCAACAATCAGCCAGGCCTGGAACCTTTCTTCATGCCAGTGCTTGAACCATCAGCTACTGGGTCATGCAACTACAGATCGTTAAATATATATGAAGTGAAATTTTGTGTTTAGGGTATAAATTCACAAAAATCCTGTATTACATGTCTTCTGGGCCAGAAGGGAGGGAATCTAGCTCTAGTTTAATAATGACAGATGATTACTGATTTTGAAGTGATAAATTCTCTACGTAGCTGGAAGATGTTAAAACAGTGAAAGGTTTAAAACTGTGTGCTCAGAATGACTGTGTAACTCTTCGTCCTACAATAAGCTTGGTACAGTGAAGCCCTGTACCCACCCTGGAGATTTGAGAGCACAGTAGAGTCCATGTGGCATGGAAATTGCAGGTGTGTGATTGACAATTTTCCAGGTAGTGCATTTCTGCTGGGTGCCAGTGCTGACAACTGAAGGGCACTAGTTTGGTATTGAATGCTCCTCTCATTGCAAAGAATTTCTTTGCAAAAAAAATTTCTTCTCTTCAGAAAGCCAAGGTTTTTTTGCTGTTTTCTGCATTGCTTCATCTCTTGTCTTGGTCTTTCAAGACAGCTTACTATTATTCAGGTAGCAGCCTTTGTTGGCGGATGTCAGACCTGCACTGTCAATGCACCCTCCCTGATTTCCCCACTAGACTGTAATGGAAGTTCATTTTCTTTATGATGATGTCCTAGCCCAAACACTTGGTTCCATATAATCTATTACTTGTTGGGCCTGCTGTGTGTGCACTATACATAAGCCAAGAACAAGCAAAGCCCAGGTTGTGGGCAGTATCTCTGGCACCATATTCACCCAGGAGACATCCACCTTCGTAACAAAAGTGAATCTTATCATCATCATCTCCAAATGTACTGTGAAATATGATTTCATTAAAGATTTTGAAGAACTATATAAGTCTGCTTCTTCTTGCTTAAGAACAGCTTTTGGACAGAGGAGGATTGCACCTTTTGTACTGAAAGCTTTCTCAAAATTATTTTTCATTTAAATACAGGAACAAAACATAGTAAACCAGAAAGATAACTGCTGAAAAATGGCTATGTCTAATCTGTGCAGTGCAGTTTGGAATGTCTCAGGTCCTCATCCCTTAAACACACAGAATAAAGACAATTCCAGCCACTGTTCTAGTCTGGTTTCCTTCCTAGGGAAACCAAAGCTTGGAAGGGGGTGACACACACCTCAGTCACTTGCTGACACGAAGCGAGCACCTGGGAAAAGGGAGGTACTTCTGTGCCCCAGAGTTTGGAGGGAAGCAGAAAAGGGGCCTGGACACATCTTTCTAAGAACTCTGCTGAGACTTGAGAGGTCTGAGGAGTCAGAGGTGAATCGCCCAAATAAATGGCTCTTGATTAGTTCCTGAGGTATGTACAAAAATGTGCATCTATTGTTTGAAAGAAGTGGAACAAATGGCTAAGTGACCAGATTTTTCTTGTTGATATTAGAATACCCAAGGGCAACAGTGTGATAATATTCCATTGTCAGTGTACTATTTGTGGGTTTTTTTAATGATCTAGTGCCAACTTTTAAAGAATAACAGAAACCACCTACTGATTGTATCAATCTCAGCTGCTGCAAAATTCTTACTAAAATAAGACATGGTTGTTACTCAAAAATTCACATTTCTCCTTTGAAGCTGAAAACAGATTGTACTTTTTTTTGTTAGAAAGCTCTCCACGCATCAGTGGTCACCCAAAACATGTACAAATTGTTCAAGTGCACCCTGTCAGCACTGGAAACAGAATAATTATATTAAAGTGCTTCTGTACCTGGGGTAGTTATGAGGGAGTTAATGGGTCCTGCTCTAAACCAGATACAAGGAGTGTCCTGATGTGTTGTTTGTATTTCTAGAACAAACCTGCCCTAAACCAGCTTAAATAACTGTGGTGCCGCCTTGCACTGAGCTGTACCTCTAGACTTTGTGAACAAGAATTTTTGGAGTTTCCATATAGAAACACGAATTTCAACATAAACCCCTGTTGTGCGTAAGAAATTATATTGCAGGAGCTTTTCCTCAGTACAGTATTCAACATCAAAAATTGCTGAGTCGCTTTGTTTCTGATTCTCTGTTTGTATTTCTTTGATCTTGCCTTTTAACAGCATTATAACGTATTACTTTCACTGTACCCTCCTCAGCCCACAGGGTGGATGGCTTAGTGAGTGTATGATTTTCCACTGTTCAGTTGGCAGCTTTATGCCTGATTTCCTGTCTACTATTCAAACTCCGCTCTAAAGATGGAAATCCTAATGTTGTCACCATCTTTTCTAAGTAACACTCTAATGTCCAAGTGTTGTGCAAACAACTGATCATTTGTTTTCTGTCATAATTCCTAGGACACAGGCAGAGACTTCAGGCACTTAAGTTTGATACGCTCATAATGCATTATTTGAGCTCTCGGTTCTACAGAATTATGTCTCATGTTTGTGAGAATACAGGAGATATTTTGTTAAATCACCACCTTCCTGACTTCTCTCATGGTTGTGTGTGCCCAACACTTCTGCAGATTAGACCTAGAGCCTCTGTGGAGCAAATGGAAAATTAGCAAAACACAGGAACCACTTGTGGAGAGCCTGGCAAGAGGACTTATTTGTCACTGCAGGAGAGCTCTGTGGCTGAGGTGAGAACAGCGCTAAACTCCACAGCCTGACAGTCTAGGGTGTGAGCAGTTAGACATTCCTCTCTCCTCATCAGTCATTAGACACCTTCCAACCTTTACAGCAGGTGAAGCAGAGGACCTGCAGACAAGACACTCCTTCATGCAAGACCCTGAGTCAGTCCTAGGAGAGAGGAGACAGGAAAGAGAGCCAGTGAAGGGGTGGATTTGAGCTTTATAAAGGCATGGGGGAGGGAGTGACTGTGCTCTTCCTGTGCCTAATCCACAAGTGGAATTTTGCTGGGAAGGTCTTAAATAACCCAAACAGCTCTTTCCTATCTCTGACGTACATGTTTCAGTGTTTGAAAATCTATATTCTTTGCTTTCATATTATAAAGACCAGGTAGGCGTAGCAGAAATAAGGTCTATATTTCACACTACATTTCTGTTTAATTGTTTCTTTGGAGATTTGATGTTTTTTCCTTTCTCCTGGTATCTCTGAATCAACACTTGATACATTCATGTTGGATGCAGTCTAGTTCGGGTTGTGGTCTCTTATTTAAGTGACATTAAGTGGTCTAAATGAAACATGAAGCCAGACTAGAGAACCACCAACAGATCCCCCTGCCCTCAAAATTGTAGAATCATAGACTCATGGAATGGTTTGGGTAGGAGGACATCTTAAAGATCGTATCATTCCAAACCCCTGCCACAGAGAGGGACACCTTCCACTAGACCAGATTTCTCAAAACGCCGTCCAACCTGGCCTTGAATGTTTCTAGTGATGGGGTATCCACAAATTCTCTGATTAATCTATTATTTTGTCTCACTACCCTCACAGTAAAGAATTTCTTCTTCATATCTATTCTAAATCTCTCCTCTTTTCATTTTATAGTCACGGCTTCTTGTCCTGTCACTACATACCCTTGTAAAAAGTCCCTCTCCTGTTCTCTTGCAGGTCCCCTTTAGTTACTGGAAGGCTGCTCTAAGGTTTCTCCAGAATCTTCTCCACACTGAGCAACCCCAGCTCTCAGCCTGTTTTCACAGGAGAGGAGCTCCAGCCCTCTGACCATCTTTGTGGCCCTTCTCTGGACTTGCTCCAGTAGGTCCATATCCTTATGTTGAGGGCCACAGATCTGGATGTAGTACTCCAGGTGTGGGTCTCATAAGAGCTGTGTAGAGGGGCAGAATCAGCCCTCAACCTGCTGGCCACGCTGCTTTTGATGCAGCCTAGGATACAGTTGGTTTTCTGGGCTGCAATCATACATTGCTGGGTCATGTTTAGCTTCTTGTCGACCAACACCTCCGAGTCCTTCTCCTCAGGGCTGTTCTCTATCCATTCTCTGCCCAGCCTGTATTTGTGCTCGGGAATGCCCTGACCCAGGTGCAGGACCTTACATATATGTAAATAAAATAAACCAGCAGACCATACCTATGTGTTCTGCCTTTACTGAGTCACAGTAATGCACTGGAGTCATCTGAATGTGAAAATGAAGAAGGAATTTAGGCAGATTTCTTATCACCAAAGGAAACTTCACCCCCTTGGAAGGAGTCTGTTATGTCTCTGGCATTCCTTCTTCCAGCCAGTTTAACCCCTCCTTGCCCTCCATGCCTCATCATTCCTCATTCACAAATTACCACTGCTGAACAGTTATAATTAGAATTTCCCTTTTATGTCTGTGACCACTGGAAGTCTTTAGATCAAGCCAAAAATTTGGGGGGAGACTGCCATAAGAACTTGAATTACTCTGAGCAATCAGAAGACGACTCATCCAAAGGCATGTGTTGGTGTTGGCACGGTGCCCTTACTTTTCTGGGGAGCTGTCTCCACACTGACTCAGCAAGTCAAATGTTTTCTGTAGCTCAGGAGTGGTTTTTGGAAGTCTGCCACTGCATTTCTAACCCCATCAAACCTATTTAACTCATGAGATCAGACTTGAACCATATAACTACTGGAGCTGTGATGTTTGTCTGTTTGTTAAGAAAAGCAATAATTTGTCCCCATTTGTAAACATTACAGCTCTTTAAATACTTTTGTCTTTAACTTCATATTTTGTCTTTATCTTCCTCATCTCTTTTTCTCTGCAACATCTACCTGTCATCCCTCATTCATCAGTTTTTTCTTCCTACATTACCATGTCCTTTTTGGTATTTCTGTTTTCATTTTTGTCTTTCTGCGTAAGTCCTGTCAAGTGCAAAGCAAACCTGTTAGAAGTAGATCTCTGATCTTTGCCTATTCAAGTAAAAATTAATATAAAAACATATAGAAATAAATGTGAAAAATGCAATATTACAGCAATTCTGGTAATGGAGAATCAATATTACTTATTAAATATCAGCACAGTGAGATATTTTTTCAAATTAGCCATCTGCATTCAGTTGCAATTTGATTTTCTCAGGCCAGAAGTCTGATTCGCCTTTAAAGCCGGTGGGCTGTGCTTTGGACAGCTTGTTAGTGTAGTCCCATATTAATCTCTTTTAATCTAATCTGGACAGCTGAGCAGCCTCACACTTTGAAGTTGCTTTCATAGTATGTCTATTACACCAGCATGCTTTATTTTTTCTTTCTTCTGCATAATGAAGACATTATTCACTGCCACAGTTCCCTTTCACCAAAAAAAAAAAAAATCAAAATGAAAAATGAAAAATGCTTTGGCTGCATAGAAATATGATCATGAAGAGGAATGTATCATAGAAAAGAATTGAAGGAATGACTGGCAGACTTCTGCTGCAATACAGAAAGGTAGTCAGTCTTCAACTCTTCACTTATATAATCCAATAAATATTGCATCATTAAAAGTAGAGCATGGAGATAGGAAGAAATAATATTTAGGTAAATCTAGGAGTAGATGGACATGTATTTTCCCTTGGAAGAGTAAAATGTGGCTCAGTCACATAGCTGTGTGCCCCACAGTTCATCTAGTTCTTCACATTTGGCACAGTCCAGTGAAGCTCAGATCTACATTAAAAGATATATTTATATATAGCTGCTCTTAGCAAAATTTCCCATATCTTGACAAAAAGCTTGCAGCAATCCACTAGAGATGTTCTCAGAGAAGTATTCCTGTGTTCATGTATAGATCCAAGGGAAAAGTAAAAGGATTCTGAAACAAGAGGAAAACTGTACGAGGAAAGCTGTACTGATAACCCCAGCATTTTGAGGCTACAAATCCTTTCCAGCTGCATTGTTAACCCAGCTTCTTCATTTCCCCTGAATATCTGAAGACTTCTCCAATCCCGAAGTGGCCACAATAGACACTGAAATCACCACCAAGGTTAAGTCACTGTTGGTTTCCGACTATTGGCTGCCCATTGTCCTTTGTCTGCCCTTAGATCTGCAGTGGCCACATCCTGAACAAAGATTCCCCACTGTGACTACCGTTGCCAAGCTGACTCCCAGCCAGAATGGCATCCTGCCAGTAAGGTGATGGACCTTTTGATTTCCTTTCCTGCTGGAGTGATGGAGGGTGTCACTGCACAGGTGATCACTTCAGGAGCAAAAGAAGTGCATAGCCAACATCACAGCAACATGATGTGAGGTTTGACAAAGTTGCACAAAAAAAGGCTGCAGGATCAGAGGGATACCAGCACTTGCAGAGAAGATGGAAATAGCTGTAAACAACAGAGTGGTTCTGAAGACGCCATCCTTCTCACAGAATAGGTACTTGTGTCACTGGCTATTTTTAATATTTTCTTACATGCCTGCCCAGTCCTTTACAAACTGACCATCCAGTCTGTTCCTTCTCCTATTATGTTGCCAAAGTCTTGCAGCTATTTTCCAGTCTGTTAAAGCTAAAACCAGATTTATTTCATCTAGATGGCTGCCTTGGAGGGAAGAACAGCAAAACAACCCTTCTTTCATACTTTCCTTGGTTCTCCATTTAAGATGTCTGCTAAACCAACAGCCAAGGTATCTCTGAGAGGATTTGGTGCTTTCTTGGTGGTGGTTGAGCCTCTGCTGATCTGGTGCCTTTGTTTTGACTTGCTTGGCCAGCTTTTCATCTTTTCCATAATAACCATGAAATTTAGATGTCCAGAAAGACACATGCAATACTATCTTAATTGGATATATATGTAAACAGGGGAAAGGTCTTCTGTATGTTTGCAGAAATAGACTTGGGTGTACATATTTTAGGATTTTAGTTTGGATCAGAACTGCAAAGCAAACCTTTCAGATGTCCCCAATGTTTTCTTAATGTTTTGTAAGGCAGATTTGGACTTCACAAAGCACCATTTTTGATTTTAGATTAACGTAAACTTTTGCAATACAGGAGGACATCTAGTCTGTTCTGTTGGTGAGCATTCAGTCCATTGGGCCAGAGAGCTAGTGTGAAGACAAGAAAAAACAGGAGTGAACATCAGGTTTTCAGCACCATTCAGCTCTACATATCCACTCCTACTGTCTCATGCCACTTACTACTGATGACTTAAACTTGGATGTATAGGGGCCTTCCAACACCTGAATGTTCGTGGCTTCTAAATGCAGACATAAAGTGATTTGTAAGTGTGATGAAGGAGCGGACATAAATTAAGTGCTACACTTAATGGATGCCCAACTTAGGCAGATGAATCACATAATCATAAAATGGTTTTGGCTGAAAGAGACCTTAAAGATCGTTTAGTTCCACCCCTCCTGCCATAGGCAGGGACAACTTTCACTAGGTTACTCAAAGGCCCATCCAGCCCATCCAGGCTGGTCTTGAACATCTCCAGGGACAGAGAGAGTCCATGACTTCTTTGGGCACCCTCACAGTATAGAATTTTTTCTTCATATTTAATCTAAACCTACTCTTCTCCATCTTAGGGCCATCCCCCTCTGTACTATCCCTTGTGAAAAGTCCTTCTTCAGTGTTAGCAACTAGTAAGCTACAAGACAGTGCACATTTTTTAAATATTTTTTTAACCAAAAGTAGCAAAAAAAAAAACCAAACCACTAATGAAAAAGCAAAGAAAAGGAAAGCAAAGCAAGGCTGTTACGTTCTTTGCTCCATCTACTGGAGCAGCCCAGAACAGCTTGTCATGTTCACCCAGACAATTGTACTGCAGTAATCTTCTACTGGCTTGTTACTTAACTACCTTTGTAAAATAATTATTTGGTAGTAGTGAACTGCACCATTTTTGTAATCACATTGGAGACTTGATTTCTCCCTTTACAGTGTTTCAAGTACCTGCAAGATACACATCTAGGTGTAATAGAATAATATAGAAGCTTCTGTTCTGTTATCAAATGATATGATTCAACTCCAGAGTTTAAAAAAAAAGAAAAAATTGTTTTAAGAAGATGCAGTTTAGTGCACTGGGTGAGTAGTAATAATTCCTCATGGTTTATTTCACAGCCATTTATTTTCCCTGCTTGGGTTCCCATCTCAGTTCTCTTTTGTCTCCGCTTTCATAATTTTTCTCTTTACAGTTTCTTTTCTGCATTACTTAAAAAAAAGTCGTTTTCATAAATCTTAGTATTCTCAATTGTTACCTGCAACCATAAGTTTAATAGTTCCCTTTCCTATGGTCTTAAGAAAACCTGTCATGTCAGACTGTAATATATTCTTAAAATACTCTAATTCAAATAAAGGATAATATTGTTATTGAAATTTAGCTTCTAATGCTTGATATTAAAGGGAAAATAGTGGCATTGTAAGTTCCAGGTTTGATAGAAAGGTTACCAAATATTGAATTGACATTCCCAAAGAACAAAGAAAATCCTAGAGAGAAAATGAATTGATATGGTGTAAGCAAGCCAAGTTCAGTATTTGATATACGAGCACATTCAGGGGTTACTTTGAGATAAATATAGAAATATTAACTTGGTCATTACAGGAAACATCTGTCCATACTACTATTTAAATGCTCAGGAGCATCTGTCCTGAAACAAGATGCAAATAAACCTAAGCCTGTCCAACTTTATACCCCGTCAATGTTGATTGTCCTAATGTATATACAAGACACTGTATATGCAGAGTGCTTCTTCATGATAAAAAATGACAGGGTCAAATATATCACAATGTTATCAAATTACAAAAGAATTGTATTTCTATAATCTACAGAAAGATAAATATAATAATAATAGTAGTAATCATTATCATCTTCATCATCATGCTTTTTTATAAAAGAAATATGCGCAAAATATTTTCCTGGAGCCAGGTGACTCACAAATTCTGCAGGAGGCAGAATTAGCATTATCTAATTAGCAAAATCTACCTTTTCAACAACCATGACAGTTGCTAAAATAGAGCTGTAGAGTGATACAAGAGTAGCATGAATTTATTTTAGATTGTGTAGGTAATTAAATTATGAAACTGATCAGCATTGTTCTCTACATCATCTTTAATATAATTTTACTCATATTCTTTTAGATACTCTGTTATTATTTAGATATACAAGACTCTGATGTATTCCATTGACCCAGGAAAACCAGGGAAAAGGTGAATCCAGCTAGGAAACTGTTAGATTTATTTTTGGAATTAGTCTCTCTGGGGAAGATACTACATTTCTGGCATGCTCACTTGGTAACAGCAGCTGGCTTATGAAGGCAGGCTGGGCGATGGTGTGCCATGGTTGCAGGTCAGGACTGAGTGTTGTTAGTGGACACAGCAGCCAGTGTTCTCTCAACTGTGCCTGGAGCACAGCTGATGCTTTTCAGTTTGTAGGCATATGGTAGTTGTGTCAAAGTCAACACTGATGCTGCATAAAGACCTTCAATTTCTGGGCTGTCCCGACAGTATGGAATCCTGGGGGGTGACAGCCATGATTCCTCTCTAAAAATAGGTGTTTCTTGTAGCTGAAGAGGAGTAAAGCCCTAACTGTTGAAGGCAGAATTTGCAGTAACCCCAGAAAAGCTTGGCCCTCAGGAACCTCAGTGGTCTTGCCAACTGTATCTCCACATCTTCATAAAAGCAATATTTGTATGTAAATACAAAGAAAAATATATAGGTATGCAAAATAAATACCATTTTTGTTGTATAGAAACAAGAAATAAATATTGACTAATGGAGTTCAGTGACTGCTGTAGAACACAACACACAAGTGCCACACAAGGAGGTTTACCAGTAGGTGGTGACATATAATTATTTATTGATTATTTTCTGGCTGCAAAAGTTTCTGATCTACAAGCAGCTACACCATGTAACTTCTTGTTTAGGTTTTCCTTTCATGTTGCTCCACTTTTCTGAGATATCTTTTACATGTTTCACAGCTGCAGAAATGTTTCACAGCTGCAATTGCATCTCCTGGCTGTAGCACGCCAGCCTGCTCCTTTTCTGTGAACAGCAGGGCTGCCTTCCCACTGCTGAGCAAAATGCTTTTTTTGTGTGGTTTCAGTACTTTTTGTCTGTTGATGTCTGTTGATGAAAGAAATTAATCCAGGTCTGGCAACACATGCAAGAGAAAAAAAGTCAATCCTTTCTTTATAGCTTGTACCTCTTATTTATTTCCAGTGAATAAACAAGTTTTATAGTTGTGCGGAAATCTGCTATTTACTGCCAAATGTAATCAGCAGCCTCTCCTAACTCCCTCCCACCCTTCTGCACACTAGTGCTCCCGAGTTATGAAGCTATCAGTAATCCTGGAAAAAATGGTTCACCTCAGCTTGGCCTACCATTTTCTATTAATTTAAATACCATGTGGGTCATGACTAATGAAAGCTATGGCTTTTTTGTTTTATAGCTACAGAGTATGAGATGGAGTTCAGATCTGGATGGTTAGCGAGTTGTTTTGGAGCAGCAGGATGAAACAAGCCTGAGGGATTCTCTTAGGCTTTGGTAATCACCACAGAAGTGAGCTGGGCCTGTTTGTTTTTTGGGAACAGTATTGGCTCCATTGAGGCCGCAACCACACATACTTTGCCATCTGGAGCAGAGGTGATAGATAAGAGTGCTCCTGGAAGCCTCTGCCCATAGCCAGTCCGTGCATCTGGGTGAAAAGTGTCTTGGAGCCCTTTTGGGGGAAAGCCATTCGATGTAACCGTGCATCAGTCTTGACACAATTCCTGGCCCTGTCCTGGTTTGGAACAAATATATTCAGAGGGATAAATATT
>WEIV01015189.1:124338-149461 GCA_013390005.1 Calyptomena viridis
CTCCCCCCTTGCAGCCCAGCTGCTGAAGGAAAAAAAAACCCAAAACTGCACAGCAGTATAGAAAAACTGACCTTGAAACGTTAGAATTGTTTTGAAAAGATTTCTCTAGCTGGTTTTTCTCTCTACTCTCAGGGCTCAGTTTTAAAAGCACAAGATTATTTCTTTTTTTTTTCCCCTAGCATAGATATGAATGAATCCCATGAATATCCCATGAATATGGGATATATCATAAAGTCACCCCAAGATAGGCCCTGAAGACAGGAGCAGAGCTGTGTCACTGCTGACCTTGCAGCCAGTGTGGCCAGATAGGCTGAGGTGGAAGTGGGTGCTAAATGCACTGTACTGAGTAAAGTGTCAGCATGCTCTTTATGTGGCATCCACATGCTCGAGCTGCTCTTCTTGGACTGGTTTTAGTTCAGTATACACAAGAGCTTAACCAAGAGATCAAACTACAGTTGTTAAAAGGCTCTGCATTTTCTAACTATCATCTTAATGCATTGCTAAGTTCTTGGGGGATGAACACCCATATTCAAACCTGCAGTGACAAAGGCTTATACATTCAAGTATATGTAGTGCTTTATTCTTGATGATGTCATTGATCTGAGTTGAGTCTTGAGCCCAAGTCATGTCAGCTCTTTGCATTAATATTCTCCTTACCATTTATACCAGGAGTCTGCTCCACAAAGCCAAGGCAAAACAAGACAGTGTGTCTTTTCCTGACTGTATCCATAACTCCTGTGGGTCACCCTCATGTGCAGGGGGAAGAAAGACAAGTTCACACACAATACACAATGTGCTGCAGAAAATATCTGTGCATCAGTGGGACCACATAGTGCCTTTAAGCCTTGATGTACAGATTGGTGGCAACTTCCTGAGTTTTGCTGGTGGGAAATGGGTCCCAGTGTCCAGCCAGATATTGTGTCTGAAGTTGAAGAACACCAAAATACCACACCCAGAACATCAGGACACTCTACTGGTGCTGATGAAAAGTCAGGAAAGCCTAATGCCCACTAATATAAATTAAAGGAGATTCACACTTGTCATCTGCTGAATTTGAGGGAGTATCTGTGGCAGACAATACTCCTGCTTGCCTTTATCACAAGGACATATATCACAACCTACTACAGTACTATCTGGCTTTGGGACTGTTAATTGGCCTTTTAAGACTTTTCTGAGAGAAAAAAATAGTTATTTAAGGTAGGCTGCCAAGCAGCTCCTGTGCTCTGCCTATATCTGGTTATATTTACAGTACTGTTATATATGTAAAAAGCAGAAAGTGAAAGAAGGTGGGCATCCTTAGAAAAGTTCTGCTGCTGTTTGCTGCCAGCAGGATGCCATTTATAAATGATGTTGTCATCACACTGCAGTACAACAACCCAAAGCATGGAAGGAAAAGACAAGTGTGACTCACAGCTCTGTACAGTGCAACAAAAGATAGAAGCACAGGCAGCTGTTGCTGGTTAAATGTTAGCCCTGTATGCTGGACACAGAACTGACAGTAGCTTCTGACTGTCTCATTCAGTGTTATTTGGACATAAAAAAGGCCAAGACCTACACATGCAAAAAGAATTAGACACAAATATGATAAAATTATTATGCTTATTTAGGATGAGGAAGTCATAGGATGAAGTCAGAGATGACGCTCAGAACTGAAATTTTCCATAATGGAAAGAAGCAAGAAATGGGAAAGCAAGGTTTTTACAGCTAAATTCAGCTGATGAAAAGGAGGTTTTTATAGAAAAATTAAAGAAACACATATGCTTAAATGAAAATGGGATAGGGGACTGGATCTTGAGTTGACATGCAAAAGGAGTTGGCTTTTAGATTATGTGAGGGCAAACCTTGATGCTGTAAAAAGGGTTTATTTCTTCAGTATAGCAACTTAAAAATTGCCTCAAATGTAATGGCTTATGCAGTTATCCCATGCCTTACTGCCTGCCTTGGTTTGAAGCCAGATTCCCATCTGCCAGATTTGTATGTCAGTGCTTGAAGTGTAGTGCTCAATTACAACAGCAAAAGGTCCAAACCTTTACTATTTTATCACACAGCTGTAGGGACACCAACAAACACTGATACAAAAATGAGCCTGAGAACCCTTCAGTTTCTCTCTTGGAAACATGTTAGGCCTTGGGTGACTATATGAAACATCACTATACCTGAGCTGCTTCCTTGATGGCTTGATGCCAGGTGCTGGGAGCAAGCCAAAGTTTAAACTCTCACACTTCAAGAACAGAAGGGGGAAAAGGTTTAATGGGGAAATAAAAGGTTATATGAGGAGAATGAAAACCCCCCAGACCAGTGTGGTTATCTAATCCTGCTTTCTTCTTTCTTGTGCTGCATTACAGAAAACATCCCTAGAAACATTCAAGGCCAGGTTGGATGGGGCTTTGAGCAACCTGGTCTAGTGAAAGGTATCCCTGCCTATCCCTGCCTATCCCTCCCTGCAGGGAGTTGGAACTTGATGATCTTTATGATCTCTTCCAAGCCAAACCATTCTATGATTGTATGATTCACTCTGTGATTCTGTGAAAGCCCATTTTTTCCCTTTCTTCTAGACAAATGTTTTTAGAGGAAGTAAATCCACCTCCGCAGCCATCCCTTTACCCAACAGCCAAACCCTTCTGTTCCCTCTTGCAGTGGCACACCAGAGCCAGGGCAGTCCACAAGAAGGAGAAGGGAGGGGGAACAGGCTGGCAGCCGAAGGACAGTAAGAACTGCATCCACCACTTAGCCCAGTCTGAATCTTCTGGACGCTGGTCAGTAGCATTTCATGCATTGCTAAACTTGAACTATAAACTGCAATTGGTAAATCTGCAGGATTAATCGAAACACACCTGACTAACCTTCAAATTATCAACTATTACAGCTGCTTGGTTACTTTGGAGCTGCTGCTGACACATGACATCGACTCAAGGCCAGAGCTGCAACTCTGCATCAATCCAGTGAAGCTCTCTGCAGAAGTGTGTCAGAACAGACACAGAACAAGCTCTCTCCAGAAATGGTTAATCAATAGCTTCTAGATTGACTCAGTGCCATTAGATACAGTGGTGAACCCACTGCATATAAATTGTGGCCTGTTTTCTTTGTCATTCTCAGTCACCTCTTCTGCCATACTGGTAGTTACCAACTTTCTCCTTGGAAGTTTTTGAGCATTACCAGAAATGTCCCTAGCATCCTGGATCTGGGGAACAGCAATAATACTCTGTTGTGCATTTTGTTTTCTTCTAGGGAGGAGGAGAAGGTAAGGAATCTATTTGTAAATGCATCCCTGTGTACCTATCCTTTATTTGTGTCAAATATACTGTATACATAACTAAAAGAACTGTAGTCTTAAGACTGTCAGATGGACAGATGCAGGATAACATCAGCAATGCTTATGTTTGATCTTTTGATGGATTTGTGGTACAATAGAATTTTTTGTATCAACTTTGTAACAATAGTGTAGTAATGCCTAGAGGTAGCTGTAGATACTAATCTATGCATAAAGGAGGTAATTAAAATATGAATATGCATGTTCTGATTTCCTAAAGTTCTGGGCTATAGTTTTACCTGTATTCTAATCACAGCTAATACCTCCTTTTATCTAATTTTAATACCTTTAATATCTAAGTTTAATACTTACTTACAAACTCTTATCTAGTAACACAGCTTAATACAGCTAATATTTATGTACCTTACTATGTCAAATACGTATTCCTCAAAAGCATTTATCCTAATGGCATATTGACATAAGGAGAAAGCAATTTGCTTACCTATTGTGGTCCTGTGTTTTTCAGCAGTCATTTTCTTGTTTTATTTTATAAAGTTCAATTAAAAAAGGTGAAAATAGTTAACCAGATAACCATCAATAATTCACTGGAAAAGCTAAAGTATTACATTAAAGTTATTTTAGCAGCCATGATGTCCTTATATGGGAAAGTAGTTTTCTGACTCAGAAAATAAAATCATTTGGGCATATGCTTTACTTCAAGCATGTGTTTAACTTAGAGCATGTGCTTGATGACACTTTTTCTGAAAGACTAGCTCTTATGCTTACTGAAGACCATAGCAAAATTCCTGTTGTTTTCAGCAGGATTCAGTCCATTAATGGAATATGCCAATAATAACAACTTTTCTACATTAAAAACTTATTCTACTTGGTATCAAAAAAATTGTGGGTACACCATTGCCCAAAAATGTATCAGACAATATTAGTGGGATGGATTATTTATTAATATGACAATTGCATAACTCTGCATGTTAGTTAATGGTAACAATTTTGCATTTAAACAGGTAAAGAATAGACTTCTGATCTAGGGAAAAGAAGATGGCATAATCGAACTATGTTTTATTATGTTTATTAGTAGTACAGGGTGTTAAAGTTGTTCTTTCTTATATAGCATAGACCTCACAATAGTCTTAGCCCTTAAAGGGGAGAAAATTATTTGTCAATATACTATTTGTTTGGGATTTTTTTTTTTTTAATTTTTTTCCCATTACAGAAAGCCTATCATCATTATTTTACTTACCCGGTAGTCCTGGAGAAGAGATATTTATACATACTTATAAATTCAGCTTTTGTTTGTGTTTTGTAGGCGACAAGGTGAGCCACCACTTGAAAATGGGTTCCTTCCATACCTGGGATGTGCCTTGCAGTTTGGTGCCAACCCCCTTGAATTCCTCAGAGAAAAGAAGAAGAAGCATGGCCACATCTTCACTTGCCATGTAGCGGGGAAATACATTCATTTCCTCACTGACCCTTTTTCATACCATGCATTGATGCGCCAGGGAAAATACTTGGATTGGAAAAAGTTCCATTTTGCTACTTCTGCCAAGGTACTGCTGGTTTTAGTATCTAACATGCAAAGTATCTGCTGACATACCCAGTTAATCTCTGTAAACATAACTGTGCTTTTGAAATAGAATTGGTTTCACATTTCTGCACTTTTACTGGTTTAAAACATTGTAGTCTTTTTTCCCTTTCCTTAATGGAAAGGCAATTTCCAGTGATTTGGATTGTCTAAGACTGTACATTATTTAGCAATGTAGTATCCCAAATTGCTAAAGCAGACACCATCTGCAAAATGATAATATAACTTGCTGAAGCTGAAACCTTTAGGAGATTCTCACTACTTTGGAATATCTTGTCTAAATGCCTTAAAAAATGATGCATCACAATAGGAGCTCAGTCAAACTCTATGGAAGCAAGCCAAAAGGCTCCTGTTGATGTCAGTGACAGTTAAATGAAGGTCTAGGTAACAATGCCATTTATCTGTAAACATCTATTTGAATCTCTTCTCATTGGCTACTTCACTGCTATAGATCACTGAGAAAGTTCTAGCCCTTATTATGCTTCCTTCTAAGTAAGCTGTGAAATGATACTTTGGCTTTCATTTCTGTTAGACTTTATCATCAAGGTTATGACAGGCCTTAATTATCATGCATACAATTTATTTTGTGACAGGCTTTTGGGCATGGTAGCATTGACCCAGCAGAAGGAAACACCACTGAAAATTTTCATCAGACTTTCATTAGAACCCTTCAAGGCAATGCCCTAGATGCCCTCATTGAAGCAATGATGGAAAACCTACAATATGTCATGCTGCAGTCAAGAACACCTAAACTTCAGTCTAATACCTGGGTGACAGAAGGACTTTATACATTCTGTTGCCAGGTGATGTTTGAGTCTGGCTTTTTAACTCTTTTTGGTAAAGAATTTAATTCAAATAATGACAAAAACATATCATCAAAGCAGGAAACTGAAAGAGCTCATATCCTAAATGCCCTTGAAAACTTCAAGGAATTTGATAAGATTTTTCCAGCCCTTGTGGCAGGGCTGCCCATCCACCTCTTCAAGAGCGCCCACAGTGCACGTGAGAAGCTGGGAGAGGCACTTCTCCACAAGAACCTCCTGAAAAGGGACAACCTCTCTGAGCTTGTCACCCTTCGCATGTTCCTGAATGACACTCTCTCAACCTTCGATGACATGGAAAAAGCAAAGACCCACGTGGCAGTGCTCTGGGCCTCTCAAGCCAACACCATTCCTGCCACTTTTTGGGCCTTGTTCTATCTTCTTAAGTAAGTCTTCATGCTTCTTGTTCCCAAAGAAGAAAAAATGTTATCTTTCAGAAACCAATTTATTAATAGATGCCAACTCCACTGCTTGATACTTCATCAGTATTAAAACACTTGCAACAGAAGTGGTATGTTGTCCTGGATTTCCACAAAAACCTACTTCATTCGAGGCCGAATAGTGGTAACACGGAGCAATTCTGTAGAGTATTTTTTAAAAAGACCCAAAACTCCAGGGCAGTGCTACACTTTGTCAAGAAAGCTTTGGAGTATATCTATATTATATGACATCAAAAGTGCTACTTGCAGTCAGAACATTAATTATATTAAAGGTTCCAAATACAATTGGACATTTTTAGACCATCTCACTAGAGCAGACAGAATGAGTTTTAACTTCATTATTGTTTTCACAAATACTTAATAGAAAACAGTTTATAAATTGATAGATCCTACTGAAGTTGCAGCTGCTGAGCTTGTTACCCATGAGACGAGTGTACAGTTCAGATAATACTACTATATATGCATTTTAGAGGAGGCTTCTGTAGAATATAATGTACTTCAGCATGACTGACTCTGAAGTATGTGTCTAAATTGCTGATACTTTTATTTAGCACTCCCATTTAGCACCTTCTACCTGCCAATGCTAATGTGTGAGATTCTTTAGTACTTTTCACTCTAGGTTTTCTAGACTTGGAGTCTTTTAACACACTGATTTTGCCTGCATCAAGACACTATGGCATTTTGGTTTATTGTCTATATGTGTTTCAACATAGCTCATATATTCCATGTCTGTAAAAAAGTCTAGACAGTGAAGGATACTATGTGAGCTTTTAGTATTAGGAAGATTCTTTTCAGCTAGACAGAATATTGACATATTGGCCAAAATAAATGATTTTATAAAACTGATCTATAACCCTGTTTCTAAACTTTCTACCTGCAGTGGGGCTCTTTCTGAATCTACAACTGACTGCTTTATTTTTTATTCTTGGCACTGTTTTTTTAGTAACTTTACTTTTTATTACCTGAGTTAGGCTCATCGGTTCTGTCCCATTTGTCATTGGAGACAAAATCAAATGCTTGGGGTTATTTTCCTTCTTTTTTGAAGCTATCATATCTTTGCCAAGACATGAAAAAGTGGAACTGAAGCATTTCGGTGCAACATTTTCATTTTAGAAGGCTGTACTTATCAGCTAACAAACTGATTTTTAGTCAGGAAAAAAGTTAATGGCAAAACACTTTTTAAAGCATTCTTAAAGTAAAATTATGTTACACCTTTGTTCTCTTGATTTTAGGAGTCCAGAAGCAATGAGAGCTGCTACCAAAGAAGTGCAACATATTTTGGAAAGTGCCAAAGAGAATATAAGCTTAGATGGCAAACATATTTCCTTGAACCGAAAACAACTGGACAATATGCCAATACTAGGTATGATTATTTTATGCAAGTACCAGAAATCACACTACAATTTCCATGGTCTTCTATTTATTACCATATAAATACTTGCTATGGAATTATTATGGAATTAGCAAAGAAACAGTAGAAAAGGAAAGTATGTGTTCCTTAGCAGTAGCCAACACAATCAGGCTTCCAAATGTCCCAAATGGTACTTAATATCAAAATTCACATGAATAGCAGTTTTTCATAGGTAATGTCATGTCCCAATACTCCTACACAGCTACATAACATGGTATTGGAGACCTGTGGCCAATTCCAAAAAATATTTTGTTTGGTTATGTCTTTAGTTCAAATAAAAAGATGTTGCCAAATCCAATTCTTATGCCATGAAGCAATATTTTCTAATAGCATTACTTTTATTTCTTACTATTTTTAAACTTATAAGCACATTTTTCAGAAGTTACAGAGAGTTTTGAAAATGACGCCTTTTAACTACTGTTGTTTAAGAAAAAAAAGTTAACGTACACTGAAACAAAAAATCCTCCAAATGATTTTTTTCTTAGTACAGGTTTCTATGTAGCACCTTTCAAAATTTTAGAAAATCCTGCTTACTGCACTGTTTCTTTTTCTTGTTATGTTTCCATTTTTCATTGGTTCATTCTTTATCTCAGCATGACAGTGTGTCTCACTTTCAAACACTGTTGCATCAACTTTAAGCATTTTTCTTGCAGAAAGCAGATTAGGTTCTGCAGAAGGGACAGAAGTGCTAAAAAGAAATGAGAAAGATACTTTATTAGGGATTTAGAAAGTTGTTATTAAAATATTTTTTTCTAATAAATGGATCTGAAATATGCATGATGTTCTCAAGGGATGAGAACATACTATTTCCATGGTATTCATTCATTTTCCTCTCCCAACAGACAGCATCATCAAGGAAGCAATGAGGCTATCGAGTGCATCCATGACTTTCAGAGTTGCCAAGGAGGATTTCACTTTGCACTTAGAGAATGATTTTTACAACATTCGCAAAGATGATGTTGTAGCTCTTTATCCCCAGCTGCTGCATTTTGATCCAGAAATCTATGCTGATCCCTTGGTAAGTATTTTTCAAAGTGCCTTAAAGTTGGAGCTCTGACAGAAGCTAACAGGCCTTTAAATAAAGCATTTGTCGGGGCACCCCATGGCTGATTTCCTGTTCTACCACAGACAGTTCTTACACCTGAAGATGTAGGCAAAATAAAGTATAAAATCAGTGCAAGCAGTCTCTGCAAATTATGTTTTAGTGTAATCAAAAAGTGTGCTGCCAGCCCCAGAGGGCCTTCTACTTACTGCCTTCCTCAGTGAAGGAAGATCACTGTTATGGGGGTCTCTGAAGAAGGACAAGGATAAGGATAATATTTTCCCAAAGGCAGAGAATGAGAATTCTTCCAGTTCTGCTGTATAAACAAGGATGCAGGTTATAATCCATACTTTGAGAAGTCAGGAAAGATAAGGATGGTTATCACTAAAGAACCTGCGATCATGTCCCACAGGCCTTCTCAGGGGCTACCCTTTCCAAAAAAGCACCACAGAACCCGGCACTGCTGTATGATGCTTATTGCTAGAGGCTCCATTTCCCCAGCCTGTATTTTGTGTCTCGTTGGCTTTATCTTGGTCTTTGGAAGGATTCAAATATCAAGTAACTTTTGTGTGTTTAATTACAGACTTTCAAATACGATCGCTTCCTGAATGAGAACGGAGAAGAAAAGACTGACTTCTACCGCAGCGGTCGCAAGCTGAAGTATTACTACATGCCATTTGGGACAGGCATAGCAAAATGCCCTGGCAGGTTATTTGCCGTCCATGAAATTAAGCAATTTTTGACTTTGATGCTTTTGTGTTTTGAGATAGAGCTTGTGGACAATAATGTGAAATGCCCTTCTCTAGATCAATCCCGTGCAGGACTAGGTATCTTGCAGCCATCCAATGATATTGATTTCAGGTATAGACTGAAATGCTTATGAATATGTATTTTATATTATGCATATAGACTATGTAATATATAAATATACTGTATAACATATGTGTTATATACATTTTATGTACATATGCAAATGAAATGTTTCAAATCTTAGGAGAAAATCTATATGAAGATGCTAATTCACTGGTCTAATGAAAAATGTTTACTAGTATGGTACCAGCATGCAGTGGGTTTAATGCACTGTGTTGATGCAAATGTCTCCCTCTGTATCAACCATTTTGAGTTAAGATTTTGAATCGTATATGTATAGTAGCAACTTTTTTTCTGTCAGCAAATGCTTTCCCACAGTTAGGTAGAATTTCATCAGCTAATTCAAAATAATTGTCAAAATTTACCTAATTAACTAATTAACTAATAAGTTAAAACTTACTCTTTTTTATAATTGAAACATGGGGGGGTGGTTCTCCCCACAGGCAAAATAAAGTCTTTGTTCTAGAAAGGCAGATTCACAGTGGGAAGGGGAGAGTTTCTGGGGGAAGTACCTTTATGGTTTTATGAAAAACTAGAAAAAGACTTGAAGAAAACACAAAAATGTTCACGTTCAAGTGAAATGACAAGACTTGTATTATATTCATTGTAATATACTTATTTTCAGAGAGTTCTAACTGTATTAAAATAAATTATATTTGCTGAACCAAATTCATCTCTAGACTGTTTGTTTTTCTAACATCTTAACATTATCAAAGATTTGTGCACTCATCCAAAACACTTAAACCAGTTGTAAACCAGCCAACTCAAACACCAATATGGAGATAAATATCCACCACATATTCTTCAGTGGTCCTGGCTGGATTTTGCTCCTTTGCCTAAACTCTGTATTTCCATAAGCCTCCTTAGGTCTTCTTATTCTAATTCCTAACTAATTAAAGTAATCATGGGTAGCATTCCTATGCATTTCAGTTTTGGTGGTGGCATGTCCATAAGAACTGTTTTTCCAGGGTTAGCACAATTTGGTTGTCTGTAACATACCTATCCTTTTCTACTGCAAATGACAGATGTATGTATGTCACAAAAGTCCATTTTTTAATGAAACATTTTTCAGGCTGAAAGAGATAGCTTTCTTATCATCTGATGATGAAAAGAACAAATGGACTTAAAACATCATTGTTATCCTAGTTTTGTATGTTTCTAAGGGCTTATGTCCTTGACTCAAAAGTAAGTTTTTTGTCCCTGACTCAAAAGTAAGCCTCATGGCAGAAGATTAAATACAGGACTATTAAATATTTTCAAATTTCACATTCTGACAAGGTATCCAGTCTAATTGATAGAGCTCTTCCTTAACATGGAATTTTGAATTGAGTCCTAGAACTGCTTTAAATTGTCTATTTGTTTCTCTTCTCACTATCCACTGTGCTAAATATCAAAGGTTAAGAAAAAGATTGTAGAGTGTGTGCTTATTTATGACCTGTGTGTTGCCTTTGTAGTTTTATTTAATATTTTTTCATTTTCAAAGGAGAACAGAGAAAACCAATTCTTTCCCATTTGCAACATGTATAATATAAAACTCTTATGTATAATGCAAAGGGGTTTGAATCATCACTTTGTTTCTCTTGGTAAGGGAAGTATCCGGTAGAGCTTATTTTCATACTTCTGTCAATTATATTTTTGTATGATTTATATAAATTATAGTACATTCAATGTATGCTAGGTCTGATACGGAGAACTCATGTGAGCCTGACATCATAATTACATGTGCCCTGACATATGTTAGTATCATTAGAGTATCTACTCCCTCTTTTTTAAAGAAATCCTGCTTAAAACAACAGTCTTTGAGGATAACAAGGCTATGCAATGTTTTAAACAAAATACACTCCCTTGGTGAAAAGGAATTCAGCATAGAATTACAACAGAAGAAAAAGGGTAAGATGACTGCTAAACTAGTTCTAAGTTCCCTGGAAAATTAAATCTTCCTTTACATCCTGTTGTCTCCTTCAAACTGACTGCTCCAGGCTTTTCTGACTGTGGTTTAATGTTTGGGATTTTTTTTTCTGTTCCTTTGGTCTAAGAGAAATTGAAGTATTCAGTAACACCCAGAGCTGATCTGACTTGCAGCTTCCCAGGTATAGGAAAATAGCGGAAGATTGGTGAGGAGGATTGTGAACATGTTCTAGTGGCTTGCAGTTGGGTGTCAAAAATCACACACATCATACTAATCATTGTTTAGCCTTGTGTGTTGAACATCTGTGTTTAGATAACATAGGCCTGTGACAGATTTATAGGCACCTTGTTGAACATGCTTGAGGTTCCTGCCCTGCTGTGGGTAAGATCAAATGGTGATAAACTACACCTGCATGAATCCCTGATGATGAAAAGAGCAGGTTTGATGATCCCCTAGCATGCACTCCATCGTGCCTGCATCCCTGCCTGTGTGCCTCTGCATCCCAGCCTGGGTGCTGTTTTGGGAATCCCTCACTGGTAAGTGTCATGGTTTAACCACAGCCAGCAGCCAAACACCACACAGCCACTTGGTCGCTCCCCCATCAGTAGCATCAGGGAGAGAACAGGAAGGATAAAAGCTAAAAATCTCGTGGTTTGGTTTTAACAAAACCAAATTTTCTCTGCATTTCATTCATGGTTTTGTGGTTCTTCCTGTGTCCTGCCTGAGCTGGCTCACACCAAGGAATACCAACAGTAGAGAACTCAGAGGAAGGTAAAAACACCACAGGATTCACCCCACAGATTGAAGTCTGAGCATTGTGAAGAGGCTACTGACTTAGCTGCAGGATTGTAACAAATCGGCAGAAACCAGCACTTGCCAGAAAGGGTCCTGCAAGGGTGGCTCAAGTGTTTCTGCCCAAACTCCTGTGGGACCATGGTCCTCACCACTCAGCCTGCTGCCACACCTCTGTTGCTGGGATAGCGGTTCTTCATGGATGGCTGGACCCATGACCACTGGATTTATATTTAGTGTATACAACAGAGGCAACCAGCTCTTTCTGCTCAGTTCTGGAGTTCTGTAACATGAAGATTATACAGCATCTTTGGGGGACTCTGCAGTACAATCACACTTCCTAATGCATAAACCCCTGAATATGCTTCCACTTTGTGAAAAAAGACATGCAAATGAACAGCTTGAACAGTCTGGATAGGGATTTCTTCCTTTTTTATATATATTGGGCTATACACAAGTTTTTTTGATTTCCTGTCGTGACTGCTAATTTTCTAACCTCACTTAAACCTCTTACTGGGGTTACTCAAATGCAAGTGAGGGGAGAAAAGAAAGAGTACAAAGTCTGTGGCACTATGCCTCAGCTAATGTAATCAAATACTTCAGCAATCAATAGTTATCTGCCTTGTCAGTGTCACAAACACCACAAGGTTATAGCAGGGCAATTCTCTTTCCTTCCTCTCCTAAAAGCAGTACTTTTCTTAGGAGGACAAAAAAAGTAATACTTAAGACCATATGAGCAATTAGAAAAATAGTCAGATCAAGGCTGATGGGAAGCAGGCACTCTCTGCTGTGGGCTGTGTATTTCACACTATACATTTACTTTACTAGGTAAAATGCATAAAGAGAAGAATGCAGTCGAGAGGCAAAGACCTCATCCCCAAGGTGAGCACCCTAACCATTATGTTAGCTCAGGCATTTACTCTTTTTCTCAGGAAACATGTAGTCTGTTTTCTCTAGAAAAAAAATGTAACAGATTCAACAGCACAATTTGCATGACTCCCTGATAGGGCTAAAGTGCTCACTCAGCTAAGGTGCTCTATTAGCTGAGAAAAGATTCAATTTCAACATGGGATTGAAGTCCCTGAGGAAGAAGAGGTTACTGAGTCCAGTCTTCCCCACACCCTGGGGGCAACTCTAACCTTATGGTTGTCCTGCAAAGGGTAAGAGCAAGGGACACATAAGCCTACCATAGGTTAGGCACACCAAGGAGTTAAAATGCACAGATTTTTTTGGACCCAGATTTGGACTCATGCATTGGGTTAGTCAGGTGCCTCTGCAGAGTGATTTAGGAATTATGAGCAAGACATAGTCAGCTGAGAAAGAGCAGTGGCTCCTAATCCAGCAGGAAGCATATTGGCTGAGCAGAGTGAATCTAGGCAGTGAAAATGTTTTAGTTTTCAGGCTAAAAGAAGTCTCTATTGATCATGGAGTTCTTGGAGGTGGCACAATGCATTTACTAATGAAAAAAAGACACCTTGTCAGAGAACAAGACAGTTTTACATTCTGAAACCATGCTGATCACAGCTTTTTGTCATCAACTTGAATTCATCCACAGATAAATTACTCCAGATAAACTTTAGCTGGATGTTAAGGGTCATGTAAAACTACCCTGGGCAGAGTCATCTGCCTCTAACAGTCTGTACCAGCTGCTTCCCAGCAACATGAACATGAGACAGCAGCGGCCACACTCAAAGGCAGCAGTGGTAGGGTTGAAAGCAAGAGTTTACAGCATGCAGAGGGGCTCTTGGGGTTTGGGACCTCGCCCTGGTGAGTTGTAGCATACTGGTGATTTTCTCAAGGTTAAGGTTCAGTCTGGGACAGCTTGAGAGAATGAAGCTAAAACCATCCTTGCCAAATTTTAGAGGAAGAAGCTGCCACTGTATTGTGTGGGGACTTGAGGAGCTCCCAATGGCAGAGGGAGAGGACATCTTGGTCTATGGATCCTGATGGGCTGGGAGTCAAAGCTGCATGCAGAGTGCTGCTCTTCTCAGTCAAAACTACAGCATTTTTGGGTTCAAGCAGAAGCAGAACTGTAGGAACCTAGTAATAGAGCTGAAGCTTAGTTCATATAGCCATTCTTCAACTTGCGGTTTTGAACAAAGCCCTACGCAACTTCTTCAATTGTTAGAAACATGGTATATACATTATGAGACTTTTAATGCATGTTTCTGATGAAATAAAAGAGGAAGCAAAAAGAAAATCATGGGGTAATTTTTCTGAAAGTCTGAAATGAATTTTAGTGATAACTATACCTTAGTTGATGATAGGGTGCTTCGAAAGTTGTTGTTCATCATCTTGGTATGAACAGATAGCTTTAGCAGCATAATTAGGTATTTGCCATTTATGAACTGCACAGATTGCTACAGTTGCATGTCAGCAGGCTGAAGATAAAGTCAAGGTCTTCTGATGCCCCTGTTCATTGTAGGGGATTTGACTGGATGACTTGTAAAGGTCCCTTCCAGCTCAAACTATTCTATGATTCTATGATTCTGTGATCTGCTCTCATTTATGTCACCAGGTCCACACAATTAAAGAGAAAACAGATGAAACTTGATCATAATTATGCCTAGCTACATACAGAAGGTTTGGTGGTAAAAGCAGTCATCACCTCCCAGTAACCTTAGAATTAAATAAGAAAAAGGTTGCATACTATTAAATGGACTGCTATCAGTGTAAATACCCAGCTTGCTAACTCTTGTTGACTTTAATCTGTTTTCTGCCAAGACAGACAACTCTGTGGGACACACTTCAAATCAAATGATCTTCAGTGGCCCATGTGTCATGAAAGGAGAGAGAGGTCATTTCAGGAGAATTCATTAAAGAGCCACAGATTTTTGAAATTAAAAGTTCGTTTTACTTAATTCACCTATAAATAAGATACTGCACACCCCAATTATATTTTTAAGGATAACAGGAATTTCTGAAATTTGTCTCATCAGACAGAAAGATCCCATGAAGATTTTGAAAGATTAAAGCATCTTGGCTGACTGAATCACTCTTGTTTTGGGAACTCTTCAATGTAACAGACTGTGTAATTATTTCTAATTAACATTTGTGTAATAGTTGATTCAAAGGGGATTAGGTATCTCACAACCCTCAGTAACTGCAGACTTGAGACATCCACAAGAAGGTCATTAAATAACATAGGCTGGAAAAAGTCAGACTAGAGGTCACATCACCCTCAGTTAGGTGAGAGGTCCACTTTACCAAGGGGTTTGGCAAGCATGAGTGGAGCTTCTTTGGGATCTGTGTAAGGCTCCTAAGCAATACATTTGCTCTCAGAGGTGTTCAACCTACAAGGGGTCAGCACATTTCAAGAAAACAACTGATTATCCATCAGGTTCTGGAGGGCTTTAGGCAGTTTCCATCCTTGTGTTACCTGCAGGTGAGCACCCTGTGTGGAGTGCTGGCTGGTGGGAGCACGGGGCCAGTCCTTGCTGCCATCCATGTGATGTGCCTCTTCCTGTGCCAGCTGTGCTGTGGCCAGTCTCACCTCTCACTCAGTTTATACAGAGAACAGTGCCAGACCTCTCACTCATCTCAGCCTGTGGTCTATTTGGACATCTGAATTCTAAAAGTAAACCCAAGTCTGCAAGGGAATTGCAGGCAGATATGAACACTTTGTGCCTGTGAAAGCTCTGTGCCTCAACCCCACGAGCTTGCATGGCTTGAAGCACGGGGTGAGGAACACTGGCCAAAAGGTTGCATCAGCAGGCAAGAGGGGAACTGGGTCTTGCTGACCTACAGTAACCTCATCTCTGCTCCCTTCTTTAATGATAATTGCTCCTTACAGAGGCTTCCTCTCTGCTTTATGTGGCATTTCAGCTCAACTGCTCTGCCCAAGTAAGCAAAGCCTCGGGGAAGGCAAACAGTCAATGGGGGGCTTTCTAAAAATATATCCTCCTCGTTGAACTGACTCATTTCATGGCTATTTTATTTCTTCAATGTAAGAACTTGGAGCAAGGAATAATATCCTTATGAGGATTAAAAGCTGATGTTAAAAGCAACAGGGGAAGCCACTAATGATGCAAGGAATAGTCAATTACATAATTTCTGTTCACTGTGCCTCATACTCTTGGTACGTTAGCTTCTTACATGTATTATTTAGACATATCAAACCTAGCTAAATAAACAAAAACAACTGCTGTCCATTGAGATTCCCTGTCTGCAGTTAGAAGAGATTATCCTGTGTCTGTAGAGACTATAGTTAGAGGACTTCTCCTGAAATCTGGTGATATAATAAAGCATTATAAATTCTGTGAATATGCAGAAACCATAGCCAGAGGCTGGGGGTGCTGGATGCAGATATTCAGATATATGCCACACTGCACCAGTATCTGCAGATGACTGACAAGAGGTTCCTAGTGGAGGCACTGCAATGCCAAAACAGCTCCAGCTACCTGCTGAGGCTCCTTGCACACAGAGCAGAGGCAAGAGCTGGAGGGCCAGCCCCATCTTGCCCCATGAGTGGTCTCTAAAGCTAAATGGTGGCACAAAATTACATACCTTTTCCCTGGCCTTCCCTGCTAAGAGTGTTTTTACTATTGTTATTTATTATTGATACTATTTCCACACATATCTTGTTATAAGAATTGTACAAACACAGAACAAAACCACCATGCTTCTCCCGAGGACGTCACAATTTAAGGAAAAGACAAGGTGAAACCCATCCGTTTAGAAGAGGGCAAGGAAACAATGAGGCAGCATTGCCAGCATGTCAGCTAGTGGTCTGAAGAGATCAACAGGTTGTTTAAGGCCAATTTTATCACTGACATCAAAGCAGCTTGATCTGGTCAGATCTAAAACATGAAAACTAGACTGTTAATACCAGATAGCAGATAGATGAGGACTAAGTTACGAAGCTCCTTGGAAGTGAAAAAAATAATAATGAAAAAAAGAGTACTTTATCTTTGGTATTATAAAGGATGAAGGATAAGGTAGCAAGAGAAGAGGGATGACAGCACAGATGGGTGCCCTTTGCAGGAAAGGCTATATCTTATCAGCAGTTATGCAGAAGCCAAGACAACATTTGAAGCAGAGTACCACTGACAATGACAGACATTGCTGATGGGTGACCAAGGGTGAGGATGAGGTACTGATTTTTACTCTTGACCTGACTAAAGACATTGGAGTGAAGCAGGTATAATGGGAAGCCAGAAAGGACTAAAAGCTATGCTACAGAATGTGGTTTTTACTGTGCATTCAGCAAGATGTGAAGCAAGAAAGGAACGTGACACAAACACCACTGAAATAAGTTTGCATTAGGTAACGAAAAGAGTGAGGGAGAACAAAAGGTTAAGGGAAGGAGTAACAGGCTGAACCTCAGGAGGTATGATAGGATGGAATCAGAAGATGAAGAGGAGAGCTCTGTAAGAGCATGGTTTTGTGGAAACTGTGAACCTCAATTTCCAAAGCAGACCTCAGACAGACACTATTCCAAACAGTTACTCTGTAAATAAAATACAACAGACTGAGTCCACATGCATGTACTACGCAAATATTTGCCACCACTCTGATCAAAGTTATTAGCCTTGAAAACTGGCCTTGAGCAGCATTTATGAAGGTGTTCCACTACTACAGCTATTGCTAAAGATCAGAACATCAAACTGTATCGTCAATCAGCCTTGAACCTTTGTGCAGAGGACTACCAGTGAAACCATACAGAGTATAATGTATCTGAATCCTGCCAAATAGAACACATGTGCAACTACCATCAGCACCATAGAAACATTATTACAATTTATGTATTGTCAAAAACATGCTGGGCAACAAGAGGTAACTAAGGAAATAGAGAATTTTTACTGATTCTTATGCTTGTCTGGGGGATAATCCTAGTATTTTTGAGGCAGGTATTTTTCATAACTCAAAACCTTTTACTTCAACTTCTTAGTTTCGGTGTAATATAGATTTTTGTAATGAATATATGGTAAGAATGCAAGAAAGAAAGGAAAAAAAAATGGGTTCCAGATTTATAGATGAAAATATGTTATAGTCTGAAAAATAAAATATTAAGTTGTGCCACCAGAGATGATAGGAAAACAGAATTTGAAAAAAAAAAAAAAGAGGTTAAAGTCCTGTTTTGAGAGTGACAAACAGCCAAAGTAAGAGTCAGCTCACAGGTTAAGAAACCTATCTGTAAGTGTCCATACATGAATTATGTTTCAAAACTCATATAGCCAGAGGAGATCTGGCCAGTACATGCAGGCAGCTGAACACCAGCAGCTGCCAATATATATTTGACTACTTTAGGGTAAACCAAATAAATGTCTAAATTTAAATGATGGCACTAACAAAGAGTTTGACTCGTTTGTCCCTACACAGGTATCTAGAGCATTTTAAATGCTCTGTAGTATCCCATGTATCTCTAGACTCCCTTCACACAGACATATATCCCATAAATCAACTTTCAAATCTGTTGACTTCATGATATCTTCAGAGACTAAAAAGTTTCTAGGATCCGACTGTAGCATAGCAGCCTGATCAAGCCCTAAACCTCTACTGAACAAAATGGGAACTGGGCACCCTGGTCATAAATAAATGCATGCAGGTAGATACCTACATTAAGTGCCTTAATCTTTGGTGTGAATCCCATTCTCCCATTCAAGGACTGTCAAAGAAATGCAAGCCTTGAATTCAGTTTTGGTCATCAGCTTCAAAAAACAAATTTTGATTTCAACAGGAACAATAACTTTTGATCATACAAATAATAAACCTGCCCTGGAGACTTCTGCACTCGATTACATTCTGAAAGGAGATCCTGGAGAGACAGTGTTCTTGGTTTGGGGATCATACAATGTAATTTTTGCACAAGCTAAGGGAGTGAAGATTGCATAGATTTGGAAAAAACACTTTGGCCAACAACTTCTGTGGAAAAAATTGCACATTGTAGTCAATCAAAACAGTTATATGGGGCTTGTATTTCCTGAAATTCTTGAATTGGAAATAAGCAAATTAATTCTTTCCTTTCATTGTATTCAAAATGGCACATTTCTGGTTTTCTTCCCATTTAAAAAGCTTTCATTTGAAAATTACTTCAAATTAAAGGACTAAAAGATGGAAAGCATAGCACTTTATTTAATTTGATCTATACTGGCAGTCACAATGTTTTGGTTGCTGAAGAATCTGATATATTTCACTTAGGTCAGATCTCCTAAATGTCTATCATCCAATTCTTTCTGAAATGAACTATTTTCATGACTTCCCTAGTAACTAAAACTTCTGCTTTTCCATTTAACCATAAAACTGCTACCTTTCTCCTACTATGCACTCAGATATTGGAATCTAGACTCATATAGCATTTACTTTTGGAAATATTTACCAGCCAATTCTTTGGAGTTCTTACACAGTAGACACTGTAGACACTTAGCACACTAACACACTTATAGAACAGTTTGGTCCCATCTTGTCAACATCCATAGGAACCTAATCTAAAACTTTCACCACAGGAAGAGAAACCAATGTGTACTGCTCTTGAAAGTCTCCTCTATAACTTTGACTATAAGGGCAGAAAGTACCTCTGTATATTTCTATTAACTTGAAATCACAGAAGATATATATCAGAGCAGATTCCAAGAATGATTTTCTATCTATTGCTGTATGCACAAATACAGATCCATCAAACTAGAGAGATGTTCCTGTCTGCTGACATTAAATTTTGGTATGCAGCATCTCATGACCATCACAGCCATAATCAGTTGATGAGATGCATGTCTCACACAACATTTACAGTAAACATTCAGATGCAGTGCTGCATCTTTTCTTTTACTTTAAAATGTAACAGGGAAGACCTATCCAAATTCCTAATCACAAGTCAAAGTCACTGACTGCTATTTCATACTACTACATTTGTTTTGGTTTTCTCTTTATCTGATAAGCTTCTACATATTTATGTAAGATGCTGCATGAGAATTTTATTAATTTACTTGTTGATATAACAAGCAAAAGTAAAATCTATTTTCATTGTTACTTCCCTCCAAACTTCAGAAAGAAATTACATTAATCATGTATTTCAAAGAAATGATTTTAAAGAAACCAGAAGACAACTGGGAAGCTCTTCTGGGCAAGAATTAGTTTCTACCCTAAATGACAATCTCACTAATATACAATAGAAAACTGAGTCTTATTAAAAATGATTTATAAAGACACGATTCTATGGGCAAAGATCATGTTTTAGTCTTTGGGGTCATTCCCTTTCTTGATGCCTATTCCCATCATTTTTGAAATAAAGTGAATGAAGTCCTTGTTCAAAGAGTTATCACTGGTGACAATGGTCCAAACAGGTCCACAAACTTTCATCTTTTCATATGTCATGTGCATCACATCTGTCTGGTTTTCCTCAGCCAGGCAGTTCTTAGAATCATAGAACAGTTTGGGTTGGAAGGTCACCTAGTCCAAATTCCCCTCTGCAATAAGCAGAGATCTTCAAATACATCAGGTTGTTCAGAGCCCAGTTCAATCTGAACTTATGCTTCCAGGCCCCCTTTAAGTTCTGAAAGGTTGCTCTAAGGTCTACCTGAAGCCCTCTCTTGTCCAGGCTCAACAACCCCAACTTCCTCACACTATCTTCACAGCAGAGGTGCTCCAGCTCTCTGTTTACTTTTATGCTCCTTCTCTGGACTCACTCCATGCTCCTGTGTTGAGGACCCCACATCTGGACACAGTCCTTCAGGTGAGGTCTGCCCAGAGCAGAGGGGCAGAATCACCTCTTCTTTTGATGCAGCACCAAGATAAGTTTGGCTTTCTGGGCTGCAAGCACACACATTGCTGGGTCATGTCCAGACTCTTATCCACCAGTACCCCCAAATCCTTTCCCCAGAGCAGCCCCTTATCTGTTTATCCCCCAGCCTGTATTGTTACCAGGGGTTGCCCTGACTCAGGTGCAGGATCTTGCACTTAGCCTAGCTGAACCTTCAAGGAGCAGATGCACTGCTGATTAGGAAGTTCATAAGAAAAGACACTCTTGCTGTTCAAGATTTTTTGTCTGTTTGCCTTTTAACTTCCTTATCTTATCTAGACAACCCCTCAGCTCACAGAATGAGAACAAATTCCTGCTGACTTCTACAGCAATCCAGACTGTTCTGCTTTAGGACACAGAGGAACAAGAAAAAAAATAAGAGAAGAAACAATAGAAAAGGGAAGTTCTCCCACAGCTAGGTTGCAATATCTGCAGTTTTTGGCACATCACGCGTTGAGAGATCAGCTGCAATGATGACTAAAACCCCTTTACTGGGGTGAAACAGGGATGCCAATACTGCCAAAGTGCCCTGAACTTAGGCTAAAGGTGATAACTGTTCACTTAGTCAAGAAAGCTAAGAGATTCAAGGCCTTTGATATAAAAAAATTAGCTTAGCTATGGAAAAAAAGAAAAGGAAGTGCAGGGCATAGAAAGCGAAATTCATTAGTGATATTTGCATGAAACACAACAATCTTTCATTATTGAGTTGTTTTCCCTTCTTCTGCTTTGATATATGTCTTCCAAGTAATTTCTTAAATATGGACAAAGATCTGGCTCTCAGAAAGAAGGTGAATCCTTGGCATACAAACTATTATGATCAGCCACCCAAGCAACTCTTTACTCATGCAGAAGCATTATCTTCAGAAGACCAAATAACATGGGTAAGGTGAAACATAATAGATGAGATCCTGATAGTACAGAATGAAACTTTGGTGTCAGAAAACTCCATCAGTTTCAGTGACAGATCTTTAAGGAGAAAAGGAATGACAATTACCAAAGGTGAGCAGCCACCTGCATGGGAAGTGAAGACTGCAAGCTCTGCGGGTGCTATGACTGAAGTAAGCTGAAGTAAGAAGGCAGTGTCTGTTAGTGTCATATCTGTTGAAGCTTTTCTAGCAGAAATATCTGATACAAAATATAATCTATTCCTCCCTCAGAATGAGAAGATAAAGACAGGAGGAAAAAACTCCCCCTAATCATTTTGCTATGACTATATGGTTACAAATTTTTATTTCCAACACTATCTTGCAGGAATTAAATATCCTTACAACTGCAGCTTTAAACAAGCTTTCTGTAACAATGTTACTGCTACTACACAAAATTTCAAGTTCTGAATATGTTACAAAAATCCCTATTATAGACTATCACATTTACTCTATGGAAAAGAGACTAATTTATTCATCTAGGAGTATCATGGAATCAGAAATGCTTAAGGTAGAAGGGACCTAAAATATCATGTAGTTCAACTTCCCCACTATGGACAAGGACACCTTCCACTAGACCAGGTTGCTCAGAGCCTCATCCAACCTGGCCTTGAACACTTCAAGGGATGGAGACGCACACAACTGCTCTGGGCAACCTGTTCTGGTGCCTCATCACCCTCACAGAACACAATTTTTTCCTAATATCTAATCTAAATCAACTCTCATTTTGAAGCCATTCCCCCTTGTTCTGTCACTACATGCTCTCATACATAGTCCCTCTCCATCTTATTTGAAGCTGCCTTCATGTACTGGAAGGCTGCACTTAGGTCATCCCACAGCCTTCTCCTTTCCAGGCTGAACAATCCCAATTTTCTCAGCCTTTCCTCATAGGAGAGGTGCTCCATCCCTCTAATCATCTTGGTGGCAAGTCCACTGGCAAAATGTAGCTTTCTTCATAGAAAAGATATCTCGCTACTGTAACTGCATTTAATAAATACTTCATTACTGTGCTTGTACAAAGACAGCAGCACTATCTGAGTTTGGATATGCTACCCTTCTAAGAAAATTCACAAAATTAAATGAGTGTTTGTTGGTGGCCTTGACTATGAGTAAAGGCCATTTGGAAATCACTAACTCTAGGTCATCTCTACCTTCTGTGCTTGCGCAGTTGGTTGGGTAATAATGCCCTTACAGACAGCTAAGGCAAACAGACCTTGCCAGGTTGACATGTTCTGATACTGCAGTATCAGTCCTAGCATTTGCCCAGGCACTAAGAGCTAGAATTGAAGAAACCAATAATGTAGTCATTAACCTAATTTTTTACTGTTTATAAGTTTTAATGCAGTAGGGCCTAAAGATTGTAACTAGAACTAGATAGCTACTATTTTTAGGAATTACAGCCACAAAAAACTTGGGATTTGAGCATCAAACCTAAAATTAACTATTCTCATGTGTGCCTACACAGCAGTAGTCTCCAAGGAGTTGCTGAGGAAAAGAGACTTTCTGTACAAACACAAAATAACGTTTAGATGAGTAAATAAGAAGGGAAAACCTCTGTGGGGAAGAGGTCAGTTCAAGTTAGAGAAGAAACATGGAGACTCAAAGTTCTTCCAAAACCCTTTCAAGGTCTTAGCTTTCTCATATTTACTTATTTGCCGACACCATGACCTACTCCACATTTTTATCATACGTGCAACCTAAGCTTTCTTGCTTAGTTTGGGCCATGAGATTCTACTATAAACCCACAAAACCCAGACAAAACTGTATGCCAAAGGCTGGGCTCTGCAACAACAGGAATACAAAAAGTACCAGCCAAGTAAACCTCATATATTATTGAGTTCTTTGGTGGGGGGATGTGTCAAAAAATACAGCTGAAGTGGTTCATCCAGACTATTTCAGTGTTGGGATTTCAGACAGTGGGGAAAAAAGTGAACCTGAATCCTGAGCAGGATTGAACCTGAGCAATTAAACCTTTTAAGGTTTAATTGTCTGATCTCTCCAGCTGAAACATTCACTCCTTTCACAGAGATCAAATCCTGGCTTACGATTTTGTGTGTGGTGACCAAGGTTACCAAGCAGTTCCAACTGGGTCTAAAGTCTGTGTCCATTTCCAGGAAATAAGAATGTTCAGGAATACTCCTTAGAAAATGAAAAATGTTTTTAGACTTGTAAGAGATGGGGCAAATAATGTAGTGAAAAACACTAACATAACATTTGCCTATTATTCACTTATGCTTTCTCCTCTGCTTTCAGTGATTACTTTTAGACTACAAGATTTGGGGACTGCTATGGGAAGTAGCACTGCTTTAATGAAAATATGCAGGAATAAAATTTTATAGTTAAAGGGATGAAAGCATACATGTAAAAATAATATCAAAGCAAGACAATATTTAAAAAGCAAGAAATTAAAAAGTGAAAACTTATATTCACATTGAGGTATTCATTCATGGGCAAAAAGTGGCAGCGCTATTCTGCATTTGGAGCCAAAGTCTTCTGTATTGAAAACTTCTCTATTTCTTATAACAATTTCTATTTCTTATACTAATAAGAATTAGCTTGCTAAGTGGAGAATTCAAATTCAAGTAGAAATAAATACCTTATCTATGTTCTTCTCTATTAATTGTAAATCTTCCAAAAACCTAGTATTTACATTTTCACTTCAGGCTGAGTTTTTATTTGCAAAATCTAATTTAAAATGGATTAACTAAATCATCACAAAAGACTGTAAGGACATTTATGTTGTGAACTTCTGATTCATGATGATTTAATATAATTTGATTAGGAACAGCTGAAAGATAAACAGAAATGAATTCTGGTCACTGAAATGGAACATCTGTCCAAGGCTTACACAATGCAGGCACAAGTTCTGAGGCTTCCATTGATCCAAAACACTGTAGACATGTTGCCATGAAAAAAGTTCATTAAAATTTAATTTGGAAATCAGGAAACTTTTTTGTCCTCATAGTGTAATTATTTAGTAGTGTTAAGGTTAGAACTAATAAACGCTATGAATTCCGGTTTGTTTGTTTGTTTTTCTAGANAAGAGATGGAGACGCACACAACTTCTCTGAGGAACCTGTTCTGGTGCCTCATCACCCTCACAGAACACAATTTTTTCCGAATATCTAATCTAAATCAACTCTCATTTTGAAGCCATTCCCCCTTGTTCTGTCACTACATGCTCTCATACATAGTCCCTCTCCATCTTATTTGAAGCTGCCTTCATGTACTGGAAGGCTGCACTTAGGTCATCCCACAGCCTTCTCCTTTCCAGGCTGAACAATCCCAATTTTCTCAGCCTTTCCTCATAGGAGAGGTGCTCCATCCCTCT
>WEIV01015189.1:150971-176726 GCA_013390005.1 Calyptomena viridis
TACACAATGCAGGCACAAGTTCTGAGGCTTCCATTGATCCAAAACACTGTAGACATGTTGCCATGAAAAAAGTTCATTAAAATTTAATTTGGAAATCAGGAAACTTTTTTGTCCTCATAGTGTAATTATTTAGTAGTGTTAAGGTTAGAACTAATAAACGCTATGAATTCCGGTTTGTTTGTTTGTTTTTCTAGAATAGACAATCAAAATTCTTTATCAGCACCTAGTAAGACACTAAAAATTCCATGAAATAAATACCAACTTCACAGCCCTTCATAAGTAATTTAGTCTATTCAAACTTCAGCTAAAAATATGATATAGGAAAAATTACTCATTGTTATTCCCATTTGGTATCTTGCTCATTTGTATTTAAATGGTCTAAGATCTCACCAAATTAATTTGGACTGGATTTATAAATGTAAAATAGTAGCTCTTCCAGAATAATTCCCTAAAGGATTTTTTTTTTTTAATTCCACAGTTAAGAATGTCTCTCTTGGTTTATCTTAATGCAGTGTGGAATAACAACACATCTACCTTCTCTTACCCCTGGAACAGCTAACACACATAGTTTATAGATCACATATTTAACTCAAGAACCGACAGCTCCCAGTAAACAAAAAAGAACCAGATATGCTCCCCTTTCCTCAGTTTTAGATGAAAAAATATTTAAAAGTACTTTCTTTCCTTTAACACTGAGATGTGCTGCCAAAGAGCTTTTCAATTATGGGCAGAACAAAACCATTACTAAAGCAGAAGAGTTACAAGTAAGAAGTGTAAGAAGGTGAGTTCTAGTCTGTAATCTGAGTTCTTTGATGTTCAGCAGACATTTCTGGAAGATCTGTAATGAAAATATTTAAGATGTACAGTGATGTATGTAACCCCTCCAGCCCTTTAAATATGAAACATATGTAAGAATTTATTAATTCTGACTAGACAAAAGCAAAGTTTCAAAGTTTCCTAAAGTTTTCAAAAACTAAGCCGTTTTATTTTACTTTGTCTGAGTAGCAGACTCAAACAAATTTGGTTTAATAAAAACAAATCTTACAGAAAGCCAGCATAACAATGAGAATTAAACAAAACCTCAGAAGATAAAAGTTGATTTTACCGGTTCATTCCAGTAGTTCAACTATTGAAAAATATTTTTGACTTTCACTTTGAAAATACTTGAGTTTCTAGCTTTGTACAAGCTTCTAATTTGTGTTATGCTTTTATCTACCAAACAGTCCTCTAATACTTTTTCCCCCGTGAAGTAACTACCCACTTTAAATTATCTCATCTCTCTGTATTCTTCCTAGTAAATTATTTTAAGAGAACTCAAAACAGGTAAGATATTTAATTTATCATTGCTTTTTTGGTCCTACATCTAAAGCAGGACCAGCATTGTAAACAGCATTAAACTCACTAACAACAAACACCGGGAGTAAAATGATCTCCCAGTCACAAAGTCAACTCTGTAAACCTCCAAGTGGTGTAAACAGTTCTGCTGCATTGTTTTCCTACTGTCATCCAACTCCATTCCAGGGCCAGTGCTTTCTAGGCTATTGTCTTTCACAGTTGGTTCCAATACACAAACTGACACTTGGCTGTATTAAGGATGCAAGTGATCCCATTGCTATAGTTCACTAAACGTTCCTCGTATTTGCAGCCCACTGTTGTTTAACATTGCACCAATCTTTGGATTTCCAAAATTTGTAGTACCAGTCCTACTTTTAATCTCTTCAGGAACACATTCCAACTACATCCATCCTATAGAAGCACCACAAACTTACTGCTTTTGGCATGCCATTAGTTCAGTATTTATTATCCCAGACTCTTTCTGCTCACTGTCCCACCTGCACACAGAGCAGCACACGCCTGCCCTGGGGCCTGGCAGGTTTAATCAGCACAAGCAAGGGGAAGGTGCATCCCTGTCTATTTTCCCTCCACAGAATAACCCAATTTAAAGACCAAGCGAGCAGTAACTTAGTGCAAGCAACTAAGCAGGGAATAGCAAATAGCACCTTGGAGTACCTGAGTGCTCTTCCTCGCTTCATTTAATATTGCACAGATTTTCACCAAGGAGCAAGAACAGCATGAGATAACTGTTATTAAATGCTAATTACACAAGTGTGTCCAGTAGTCTAATTAAAGCAGAATGTTTACAAACGTCTCAATGTGCTGCTGAAAAAAAAGAAAAAAAACCAAACAAAAAACCATTGTATTTATCCAGAATAAATGATTACAGAGATTCATTTAAAAGAAATTATTCAGGTTTTGCTTATTCGGCTCTAGTGTGATAAAGGATTTCTAGGAAAGACAAGAGGAGGTGAAACCTGAGCCTTTCATAAGCTGCCTACAAGAGCAAACAATAGGATTATTAACTATTTCATGGAAGCTAAGAGGAGCTCCCAAGCTCAGCAACCTTAGTGTGAGGGAAAGATCATCATCCTCTACCAAGTTCCTTCTCACTTGTAGCCAGTCTTAACTCTGTATCCACGTAAGTCTGTAGTCCAAGAACAATTTTGTGCCAAAAATACCAAGATGGTAGCTACAGGAGTGAGAATCAATGATAATAAAAGGTATGACACAAAATTACGAGATGGAAGATTCCATAGGTTTTATACTAGTGAGAAGCAGTGAAATATTTAAACATGAGCTTTGATACGTTCTGTTAATGCTTGACAAAATCATGCCAACTCCTGGGACCCTCAGTTACTCTCAGCTGCTACTGAACACTAAAATTTACCAAAGCTACTTGAAACAAAGAGATTTTGATAATATGCAGGTGTGGGTTTTGGCATAAGAGAGAAAAAATCCCCAACAATTTAGTTAACCACCATTCTTCATACATCAGTGTTTAAATAATAATGGTCTTTGTAAATAAAAAGCAATGTAGCTTTATGTATATTCTGAACTGAAATATGCCCAAACCTCAGACTGTCCAAGATCAATATCACAATACTGATTTTGACCTCACATTATACAGAGAATTGTCAGTATATAAAGTATATGAATAGTATATGTCCATTTCTTTCTGTTTAGGCTTAACACAACACAATCATCACTTCATCACAACATAAATTTGGAATAAAACAAGAAGTCTTGCTTGTGGTCTTTAACATAAAACTTTAATTACTTAACACATGAAATGAATTATGATTAAAATCATGCATATATTCAGACTGCAAAACAAAATACTTCAAATACAATTGCATGTTTGAAATTTACTCAGTCAAATAACTACTTTGAGGTAAAAATTTAAGAATATACTGAGAAATTATAACCTTAGCATAAACAAACAAGTATTGATATTTTCAGAACAAAATAAGCAGTGAAAACAGCAGTTTTTAACACATATCAGTACAAGAGAAACAGCCCATTTACCCTCCTTCAGCATGTGATCCCCACATCTGATATAAACCCACAAATACTATAAAATTGCATACTACTAAAGCACAGCAGCCAGCTGGCCCCCAACATAAGATTCCTACCTGTTCCCTGCAGTGTTGGGGCAAGTTATTTGAAAAAATATAATTTCAAAGATTAAGGGCTTTAATTATACAGCTTCTAAACAAGCATACTGCAAGCTGCACAGCCAAATCCCCACTGAATACTACAAAATGCCTTTGGCCAAAATTCCAAATATAAAGACCTGAAATTCAGGCAAAAAATATATGACCAATTAAAATGTTTATGCTGTCATTTGCATGCACAAAAGTAGACATGTTCTGTGTTTGTGCACCTTGGTGTATTTTTGTATGGGGTTATTTAAGAATCGTGTAGCTGCACAGGGTTCAACTGCATATACAGATTCAAAGTGACCATAGGCCTTCTCCAAATTACATCATTTCCTCAGAAGACAGTGGTCTCTCACAGTTCTCTAACTTCAAGAACAACAAAATTCATATTTATTTTCATCACAAGTAGAACAACAAGAATACAAATAAGAACAACCTATTATACTCTGCAATAGCTGAGGTTTGCATCTCCTGGACTGATTCACTCATATGAGCAACGATACATGGAAAAAGAAAGAAAAAGTAGAATATAAATATTATACTGCACTATGAAACACTACAAATACATTATACAAAAATTATATTGGGGATTAATTATCCGTAAACTTATTAAAAAGAACACCTTAATATTAATACATTAAACATAACCTACAGTCTAAGTTTTCAAATGGCTGTTTGTTGATGCAGCATAGAACATTTCCATAGTGCAAATCTTACCAACTGTATGAAAGAGACTGTCCCCTTCAGAGAAACGCTCCTTACTCCACCCCCCTCAAAATAATGATTAGAAGTCCTATCTCATTTCACATTTAGTACAAGATGTGGTTTGAAACATACTAACATATGGAAGCTTAATTTTAACACTGAAAAAGGTTAAATAATATTGAGAAAGTAAACTAAAAAAGTTAGATATGTTGTAACTGGAAGACATAAAATCCGAAAATTTGATCCCTAGAAATGAGGAAATAAAAACAAACTGATATTTCCTGATATTTCTGTCATCTGTTGGAAACATTGTATGACAATACATCAGGCTCCCCATATTGTACAACAACCATAAGATTACTTTAATTGCTGAAGAATCACAGTGTTAAGTATATCTGCTTCTTGTAGTGTCAGGCTTTCATCTGTTAGCTCTTTATTTGGAAAGGTAGTCACAAGAACAAAATCAGTAGTTGCAAAAGCTGGACGGGACTGGATAATAAAATCTCGAATATGCTTAATCCTGTGGAAAGGATATGGACATGAAAACTGTGTATGATTCCATTTTGACATATATCTCTGTACATTAAGATGATTAGACAACACAAAACCATCAGACTAAACCATTAAATAAGTCCTAGATTTTCCATTTGATCCAGATGACTAATGACTGTAGCCTACAATTTTTTGACTCTTGCATAAAAAACCCTCAAAAATTAAAATGAATGTAGGTTTTTTTCTTAAATAACAGAAACAAAATTTGTAACATGAAAGTATATTGTAAACTGATACCTATGACAGGAATTCCAGTAATTTCAACATCATTGTCAAAAATTTCATTATTAATTCACAGAAACAGAATATGCTGAGTTGGAAGGGACTCATAAGGATCATCGAGTCCAACACTTAGCCCTGCACAGGACCATCCCCAAGGGTCACACCATGTTAGTATATTCCAAAAATGTGAAATTATTAATGGAAGAAGGAATGTCACAATATACGGTCACAGTGAAAATAGAGGGGAATTATCAACGCAAGAGGTTTCCTCTAATTTTACTTGGCACTAAACTTCTGAACAAAACAATCACACCAACAGTATAACGATAATAATAATTTTGTAAGACATGGATTAAAAACCCAGTATTTTAGAGATAAAAACCTGAAATTTGAGGTTTCTGCCCTAAGACACTAAGCCAAGAATAAATCTTTGAAGACCTTTTGTAATTAGTCATTTGGCAGATATACTGTAGCCAAATAAGCAGGGACTTCAGCTTTCTATGAGTCTTCAAAGCCTACAACATAAGCAATGCACTTTAGTACCCGACTTTGATCGTGCATAAGTCAAGGATAACTAAAAAGATTTGTAAGCTCCTGTCAACATGCTCTTGGTTACTGGCAAGTTTATCACTTTGACCCTTTCATGCAGACAAAAGAACACACAGCATGGCTACACAGGTTCCCAATAAGCCCCACAGTTTGTCTAAGTCACTTCTGCAGCAGGTGCTGCAAAGAAAGGACCTGGGCCTGTACTATCAGTGTACATTATCAGGTCTGCTCAAGTTATTGCTGTACCTTCCTCCCTACCAGTACCTCGGCTGAAATTGCCTCATTGTGGTCTGTATATATTTTAAGGTGAAGAAAGCTACACATTGTTCTTATTCTGAGCAAGAAGGAAAAAAGAGAAACAGGTGAACTGTCCATGTAACAACATTAACATGGAAGTGGATCCATGCTAAGACCACTTCCAAGCCAGGATTCAAGTTTGAGCTGTGTTCTAACACAATGGTGCAGACTTGAAATCAAGTCTGGCTTGAACACTGCTTAAGCATGGGTGGACTACTGCCCAAATCTCTGCCCTCTGCCCAAAGTTCTCTCAGCCACATAGTGGAAAGCAGAGCTTTGCAGAACCTTGCACTAACACAACCTCTTAAGCAAATAAACGGGGTTGGCCAACACCATTTGTGGCATTGTCCCAACAATGTCAATAAAATTGGTGGCGAGCTCTAATCAGATCTAAACAGATCTAAAAACCCCACCAAGTTCACACACTGCCAATTTTTAGGAGATGACCACCCAAAATAAAAAAAAAAAGTTGGTTCTCACTATTATGTTCAGCCCACGTGCCAGAAATGCAAATGAGCACATTGTGTCTATATACCCCTCTCCATATGGGCTGCAGTCTACACTTAGAATCCACGTCATGTTTAGCCACAGCCTTGAGTATAACAAGATAGAAAGCTGGAGCTCTACCTGGCCACAGGATTTCTCTACTTATAGTGTGGACTATATTTCAACTAAGACTATACTCCACACTTTGGAATAAAGTCTTTTCACAGTGTTTTCTGAGTCATCCACCTGCTCCTCCCAACCTGCTCCTCCCATTGTAGTCCAATGACTACACAGTGGGGCTTTCCAGATTTCAGTCATCCNACTGGTTATAAAAGTTTGTGACTTTGGAGTTATCAAATATTTTGTGCTTCCAAAGACAGAATTTTCCTTTGACAGTCAATTTATCAGTACATCCATGTAATGAAAGTGACACAGAGCCATACATTTCAGTGAAGCTGTATTTCCCCCTTTTTGATGTCTTGCTGATACTCATTTAATGACAGAACACAAACTTATCAAAATAGTTACAGTTACCTGCATTGATGCAGAATCAATTTACCTGTGTGTTTGATTAAATCTTTGTATTAATCGGCTTCCATCTGCCAATCTAATTTGAATTTTAGTTGCTGGCATGGAATCATCAATCAGAACAGGTGCATTAAGAATGGATTTCTCCTCCTCCTCTGGGGAAGAAGGTGTACTGACTATTTCAGGTGTAAGGCTAAAAGATTGAAAAAGACACCCAAACAAACCAAACGTTACTAATTGAGTCAAACCAGAACTGAATATTTCAGTTGTGTTTTTCATTGAATAACTACCATGTATAGCTAGTACAAATGAGCAAGGAAAATCCTCTCAGAATTATCTGAGCTAAGTATAAACATGGCTGTTCTAACAGACACAGATAATGCTTTTGTAGTTTCTTGCCAATGATTGCAATACTTCGTATTTCTTTTTTCTTGTGATATCATTACATTTGCATGATTTTAAATAGGTAACCAAGTACAAATAGAACTATATTTGTTTATGCTTAAAGAGCATGAAATGACAGGTGCCTATGATACTAAGATTCATATATCTTCTGGACTATATAAAAAAATAATCATACACTATCATAGTGCACTAAACTGACCCAAACTGTTTTAGGAATTGCTTTCAGGAGCATTACTTTCTGATTCTGGGCATCCCCCACCCTTTTGGAGCACAAATGATATTAACAAGTCATTGATAATCACCACAGAGCACATGGAATTTTTTACAATTAGTGTAGAAAGCGTATAACCAATTGGAGACAATCATTTGGTCACTCCTTTCACTGCTTACATATCTAAGATTTCATCAGCTACCCAAACAAACAAAAATGCCACACAACTGGTGTGTGCAATTCCTTACATGCGAAACCTCCTCTCTCCCCCAGCTATTTTCCTTAATAATATCAGCAAGTGTTCAGGTGAAGAAGTTATCACATACAACTGTTCCCTATTTCGCCTTTACCAGAGCTTACCCCCTTCTCAGTTTTACTGAGCACATTTCCTCATTTTTAAGAAGATGGAATACAGATTAGAACCTTTTTGGGCAACCAAATATTTATTCTATGAATAAATGCAATAACAAACAGAAACCTAGAATTATTTACAATTCAACAGCTAATAACCAGTCAGCAGGTAAAGATACTTTAAAGCCTGTAATTGTTATGTGAAAAAGCTGATGATTGGCAGAGTTGAGGTCATGTTACTCAAACCAACTTAGGTGAAGAGATTATGCACTTTTGGACAAAGTGGTCTGAAATTTTCAGTCATAGGAATGAAACAGAACACAAATACAGAGCACAGAACAGAAAATCTAGCTTTTCTCACCTTCCAAGTTTTTGCCCTTCACCACTGAAAGCTTTGAATCGCAGTCTGGGCTTCACATATTCCTGTTCTTGGTGATCTTCCATATCCAAATTAACCTGGCCACCATGAACAAGTCGTTGCAGTTCCATAGGAATTTCCCTTAATTAAAAAAAAAAATTTCCAATTACATTCTTAACTGCAAAATGAAATGATACAAAAAGTACACACACAGTACAAGTCAATATTAATAGTATGGTTACTTTGAAAGTACATTCAATTGTTTTATGAATCAATTTAATCCTAAAGGAAAGAAGTAAAAATCAGCGAGTTGACAGTCAAAACCTAAAACATACTCACAGTAAAAACACAGAATGAGCAAACAAAACATGTGAATCTAAAAGCTGCTGTAACAAGTACCATTCAGAGTCAAACTACCAGAGGAACCAAAGTATTCCAAATTTTTAAATGCTCCATGCATCTGATGAAAAATACAGAATATGTTCTATGGGTGCAGACAGAGAAGAAATTTGGAGCTTTTAATAACTGTAAACATGCAGAGAAAGCATTTTCTTCACTTCACTTGAAAGTCATACCTCAAAAAAGTTGCCATTTTAACCTACCCTCTTTTAACAGACTCAAGAAACTGAGCATTTGTTGGGTCTGAATAGGATCTCAATTCACCATCATCTAAACTGAAGCCATTCCTCCACAGTTTCAGCAAAATTTGAACCTATGAAGAAAAAGCAGTGAAATAATAGAGAAGACAGACACAAAAGGTGGTGCAATTTCATACAGATTACTTATACAAGTTTTGATCTATACCTACTAGATTTTGTACCAGACCACAAACAAGAATGCAAATGACAAAATCAGAACAGACCACTGGACTGTAACTGTCACTGTTAGAATCTTTTTTTAAAAAAGCAAATAACTACTATGTACTTCAAGAGCATTTTACACCTGGGGAAAAGGAATCTCTTAATGTGCTATCCATGACAAAGTATGATACAGTGACTGTGTATCTTCACAGCATTTCCATTACTTTCAAAAGCAGTAAACATTTTTGTTGGTAAATTAAGAAATAAAAATTACTGCTGATATATCAGTTATGGCCAAAAGTACTCCTTCCTCAAATGCTGAGCTCCAATGAATTTGATACTAGCTCCATTCAGTTCAAATGCTGAGAATCCTGGAAACCAGCCTTTGTTCCTACTTATTTTGCTACACATAAGGTCCAGCCAGAGCCTTTCAGCTTCAGAGCCTGCACCCCTTCCTTGCAACTGCCTTGCAGTCCAACATAACTAGCCTTCTCTGGCCAGTAAAACTGGCCCTCCCTTAGAAAACTAACCCTGCTCCCAGTTATGGTAAGTCCACTGCAACAGGTTTCTGGCCAAGTACAGCTGACTATTACTTGGAGAGTAGAAGGATTACTTAGGAGAGTAGAAGGTAGCAAATCCTTGTGTGACATGATAGCAACTGTCATTCTTACTCAATTCTTGGCCTTACTTGTTTCTTGGGTTTGTTTCTAAATGAGTTTAACATTTGCTCCAGCCATTCACAAAAATGTCAAAGTGCAGAGAACTTTGTTTTCCATCACCCTCTCCCTCTCACTTTTTAAGTGATAGGAAAGAAAGCCCAGACAATTTCCAAAGGCCTCTAACTTCCTTTCCTAGAGCTTCACCTTTCCTAGAGCTCAAACAGTTTGATTGGCTACTTTGCAAGCTACAACACAAATCAATTCCCAGAAGGATTAAAAGTTAGCATAGAGAAGAGAATGCAGAACAACACCTGGAAAGTAACTGAAAGGAAGGTGTACTAAGAATTTCAAAGTAATTTACATCTGACAATTCCATAACCGAGGCCCTAGGGATATCTAATGAACATCTGTTCTCTTCAGACACCTTAACAATTTCTACTTAACATCTATCAGTATCTAACATTTAGATATTATTTTTTCCTCATAGACACAGATACACTAATACTGGCAGTTCAAGCTGTAAACATGATTAGGCATCTGTTAGAGGTACTGTTTTCTGCTATTGAGAATTTTACTTACATCTTGATTTTCTCCATATATGTATTCAGAGTGCTTTTGTGATGAGTCACCCAATCTATATCCACCACCAGAAAATGACTGAAAAAAATACAAAGAGAATCTTATTGAAATAATTATCTGAAACAGTTTATTAAAATTATCACCTAGGTTATCAAAAAAAAAAAAAAAAAAGAGCATCCACAAGTTTGTGTGATAAAAAGCAAATACTCTGTTACATGTTTTCCAAGTGGAAAATTATACTTAGTAAGCAAGGCCAAGCAAGCTCTGTGTGATGCATTTCAGTTTCTATTCTGTACACTTTTTCAAACATAAGAATCACAGAACAGTTTGTGTTGGAAGAGACCTTTAAAGATCACCTAGTTCAACTGCTCCCTGCAACAAGCAGGACATCTTCAACTAGAACACGCTGACCAGAGCTCTATCCAACCTGACCCTGAATGTTTCCAGGGATGGGGCATCCTGTTCCTGTGTTTTACTACACTCATTGTAAAAAATTTCTTTCTTATATGTAGGCTGAATCTACTCTCTTAGTTTAAAACCATTACCCCTTGTCTTGTCAAAACAGGCCCTCCTAAAAAGTCTGTTCTTGTCTTTCTTATAGGCCCCCTTTAAGGCTGCAATAAAGTCTCCTTAGAGCCCTTTCTTCTCTAGGCTGAACAATCCCAACTCTCTCAGCTTTTTCTCATAGGACAGATGCTCCATCCCTCTGATTATCTTTCGGTATTCCTCTGGACTCATTCTCACAGGTCCGTGTCCTTTTGCTAAGGACACCAGAGCTGGATGCAGTACTGCCCTCCAGGTGATATCTCACACCTGGAGCAGAGTAGAGGGGCAGAATCATCTCCCTCACCCTGCTGGCCACATTTCTTGTGATGCAGCCCAGGATATGGTTGGCTCTCTAGGCTGTGAGTGCACATTGCTGGGTCATGTCCAGCATTTCATCCACCAGTACTGCCAAGTCCTTCCCCACACAGCTGCTCTCAATCTGCTCATGTATCAACTTGTATTGATGCTGGGGGTTGCCCTGATACAGGTACAGCACTTTGCACTTGGACTTGTTGATCTCATGAGGTCTCACTTCCCCAGCTTGCCCAGGTTCCCCTGGATGGCATCCCATCCCTCAGGCATGTCAACCACAACACTCAGCCTGGTGTTGTCTGCAAACTTGCTGAGGGTGCACTTGACGCCACTGTCTTTGTTACTGACGAAGAATTTAGACAGCACTGGTCACAATATGGATACCTTGTCCTTGATCTCCATCTGGACACTGAACTGCTGACCACTACCCTCTAGGAGCAACTCTACAGGTAAGAGATTTTGATTTGGGAGGCAAATTTAGCCTGGTTTCTCTTTTAATCAATTGTAATTAAAAACGAACCAAACAATTCCAGTTCATGATGATTTCTAATGATTTCCTCTGAAATTGTGTGGTTTTTCCCATTTATTTTCTAGAGTGAGCTACTGGAGTACAGACAGTACACAACTGTGCTAAGCAAATCCTCTGCTATTTGCAAACAAAAAGGTGGACTTGCTCTCATTGTGGTTTGACGAGTTTCAGAGACACTAATGTAAACAGAGATCAAAACATCTTTTAACTTTTACCTTAGCTTTACCGAAATCACCAGATGCTCTTGAGGCCTCATCTAACGGGACAGCCCCATGTTCTCTTGCTTCCTTGAAGAGTTCAGCAACGATTTTACTCGGATTAGTAGCAGCCCCAGAAATCTGTAATCCTCTATATTCTGAGTCACCTGAATAAAATCTTCAGGGTACATAAGCAACAATGCTTTAAATGACAAACATAATTTTTCTCTTTCCATGGAAAAAAAAAAAAGGAACAAAAAGAGAAATCTGGCACAAAATCTTTTCATTCCGATCACAGAAATGTTTCATTTTGTTCTGACCTTCCCAGCAATACAAAGAAGCATCACACCAAAGACACTTCACTAAGAACTAACCAAGGTGCCTTCTGAAACAGATTCCAGAGGTTAGAGGGCAGGGCCATATGTTTTAAGTGAACACAGTCCTGATGCAGCCATGCATCTTATGTGGATGTCACCTGCTCCCAGAAAGAATCATTTCTTCAGGGATGTCCTGTGCATGGGACTGGGCTGGATAGAATACAGAACCAAAACTCACACTTTTTCTGGAAAACCTGAATGGTGCCACAATTCAATTTTTTAATTCACAGATCTAGCATATTTCCATTCCTACCAATACCAGAAATAGAAATATTTTAAATATTTTAAATAAATATTTTTATTTATTATTAAATTTAATTAACTTTTCAAGGCATTTGGAGCCCTGCAGAAACTGCTGTGAAAGATAATTTGTGAGTTTTTGTCTTCACCACAGTCCCATCACTAGCTCTTGAAGATGAAATGTTAAATAATAATTCAAATAGTTAAATAATAATACAAATAATTCAAAATAGTTCAATAGTTCAAAACTGTATCTGTTTGATTATGAAGGTCATGATATTCCTTGCAAATTATCTTGAGAAAGGCACTATAATTTCTAAATACCAATGGAACAGATACTGTAAAAAAAAATCTGTATATAAATACATAATCTGGCAAACCTGAGTGTTTTGTCTTAGATTACAGGAAATGTTAATAACTAATAAGTGCTTCCTACTGTCCTCAACTTCTACACTTAACTGCTTTGGGCAAGGCAAATCAATTAATCCATGTGAAACTGTCTCTCAGGCCAATGACTTCAAAATGTGTTGATTCCACCATATTTTACAGTTACCAAAAAACAGTATAGGGTATGAAGGTACTATACTGCTTTTATGTCGTCACATAACTGTCAATCCTTTAGTAACATCCTCCTTTAGTACATAAATCTGTATTTATTACTCCAGCTTCCATTTTATATGGAAAATCTTTTATTACAAGTGTCACAAAAAAAGGAAGGTTTGAACCAAGCCCTGAAAATCTTCATATCATCGACATTCTTCCAGTTGCAGGTGTTTATCTGGGTTTCGAGAACCTCTGGGTTCTCGCTATCTGGGAAATGGCAGCTGTGTTTCGTTTCTTTCCCACTCTGGGAAAGGCAGCAGACTCTTCCACTGTAAATCTTAGTTTCTGACTTTCAACCACTGCCCTCACAACTAGATTTAAAAGAAGATAGTGGTAAGGAGATTAAACAAGAATTTTCATCATAATTTGCATTCAAGAAAGAAAGGAAGTACTCAAATATTTGAACAATGGATACAAAGAACTCAAGAAAAAACCAAAAAGCTTTTGAGAACAAATGTGAGTTACGATGTTTACAACCATATACAGTCAAATGTTAAGGCATCTACAGGTCCTGCATCGCTACAGTCAGATTCTGCTAAATATAGTTCTACTACAGCAGTGTACAGCTAACACTTCCTCTAATAAGTCACAGAGCGTCCCTGCAGTTACTGGGCCTTTGCAGGACAGAGTTAGTTCACACACATGTTGAAAAAACAGGAGGGAGCAAAGTGTGAATGGGACAAAAACCCCAATTACTTCCACAATTGTTAAGTGATTGTTTTTTTGTTTTAAAAATACCTTTGGTTTTCTTTGTCATCGCTCATGCTTCTCTCTGGTTTTCTCAACCTTCTAAGAGAATCCAGCTTAAGACTGCCAAGAGAATAAAAGAAAATGTTGAAGATGACTGGTACATACACTTCACTAATTCGTATCTAACTTCTGAAACTACTTCTTTTTCAAAAACTAAGGATATGAAGTTGTTGTGGGTTTTTTTGGACAGGGTGGTCATTCTAGAGCTATTCCAATTGAACTATTCTATTCTAGCATGAGTTATGCAGAATTCTGCTTTATGCCACTGGTGGTCCCACTGATAACACAGGATATATGCAAGCTCAATAGTTGTTTCAGAATCCAACTTACCAGAATTAATTACACTTCAAATTATTTCCACGTTTTAGCTTTTGCCTAGTCAAGACAACATGGGCTGTCCTTGATATCCTGGAGTTCCCACCTGTGAGGATCCTAAAAACTAAAAAGTAGTAGTTCTCACTTCTATTTTACACGATTTTAATACTTTGAATGACATCGTCATAAAGACTTTTAAAAAATCATAAAAATGTAGAATCAGACTCTGTTTTATGACAGGTGCTGATTGACAAAACAGGATTGTTAGCTTGCACAATCCCAGGAAAAGCTGTACAGATATATGCTCTTATCCTGTAGGACTTGAAAATACTCATTAAAGTAAGATGTTTATGAGGTAGCCAACTCCCATGGGATAAGAACATACACACAATCTGCTACATAACATGACAGATCATTAGTTCAGATTTATGCAATTTTTCTGATTACTATACCTTTCAAATCAAAGTGTAGCAGAGCAGGCCATTTCTTTTTAAAGTATCAGTGTTGATGAAGCAATGCAATTCTACATCTCAGTGAAGAATCTGCTTCCCATTACTTTCTCAGAACAAAAAAGTATTATTATGGACTTTGGTCATGTGCACTAGAAACACTTAATTTTAAAAATTTAATTCTATTTTCTTCCTTTGTCGCACTGTAGATTTTTTGAGGTTTGTGTTTCTGTGCCAATAGTTTTAAGTTTCTCAAAGATGCTCACACAACATGACAGCAGGGCCCAGAGGCATCTTCTAAACCTGCAACTGTGGAAAGTAAGCTGAGTAGAATGACTTCAAAAGCAGCACTGTGTTCCCTTGCAATTAATACACTGCCTATCTGAGAGCAAATTAAGGTCTACTAAAAGAAAAATCTCTTTTTGGATACCATGCAAATAGCAGCCAACTCTTCTTTCTCAGACAGGTTCCAGTATGATTGCCAACAAAGAACAAGTATTTGCCAACTATCAAACTGAAGTATTTGAGATGCGATATCTTCCTTTGGTTGGGAGTGGGAAATTGTAACTTCAGGAGATATATTGGTAAATGGAGCTGTTTGCTTTGTTTGTTTGTAAATTTTGTTCTATGTAGCTGATTAATCAGCTTAGGTGGTTTCACCAAAACCTACAAAAAAAGCCACCGAAACAGGGACTGTTTTCCAAGTGTCACATATTGTGTTAAAATCTCTCCTGAAGAGATGTGCATTTGCAGATGCACTTGAAGCATGACTGGTGACTAAGATTTTTCCTTATGCTTAACCTCCTTCAACACAGAGATCCATATTGGCAGCAGCAGTTTAAAGACAAGCCAAATACAAGACTTTTTATGGCATCACTGACAGCACTGATATAAAAACTTCTCTTCTTCACACGATTTAAAAAAAAATAATTAAAAACTGGCAAGATTTCTTCATAAAAAATTAAAGATTACACAAAATCTTCAAATGCAATGTGAACTGCAAACACTGCAGGCTAAATAAAAGCTGGATTTATATATAGATATGCATCTTTCCTTCCACCTGCCCAACCCAGACAAATTAATTAAGAAGTCCTTCTTATTTCTGTCACCCCATAGCAGCCTACTAATGAACCTACTAATCATTTTTAAAATTATTATGTGTCTCCTCAGGTACTGACATAAATACAACACTGAAAGCAGGTGACTCGCCGAGTTTCACACAAACAACTGATTTGATGAATTCTGAAAAAGCCAGTAACTGCAGTACTTTTCTGATACAGCAAACTTCCAAATTCCGTCTGTGTAAGCAAATAGCAACACTGCATTTACAGCATCTTAATCTTATCTGAAGTGGATTTAAAGTGTTTGGGAATTTCTGGAATACCATATAGCACAAAGGCTCTTAAATAAACACAATTTAAAGTCATTCTGAGGAGACAGAAAATGCATTATTGCAGGAAATCACAATTCTGGATTATGAACTGCTTTAGATCACTTTTTATACAAGGAGGGGACAAAGCAAGCATGACAAAGTTTTGTGAGCTAATACAACACCTATCCACACATTTCTGAAGTACAAAGCACATCTTACCTCTGTGATACTTTCGTGTTACTGATCTTTGTAGTTGTTGGTTTGTCAGAACACAATGACTGCCTTTTAGCTTCATCTTCATATAACTCTGCCAAAGCCAGCTGTAGGAAACAGAACTCTTTTTAGAAGTCTGCAACTCTAGATCTACATGTGGGACAGGAATAAGACAAAAATGAATGTGAAATGTATATCTCTCTAGAAAATTAGAAACGTCAAACATGAGAAACCCCAGCTAAAATTTAGCTTCCTTTCTGCTTTATGAAAAAAGCCACACAGTGCTTAAATGCCATTGTGACTTGCAACTTGTACACTGCTGTCATTTTGTTCACACTGCTTCACTAGCTGTGTTAAGCCTGTATTAGATTCAGAATCACAAGAGTACACACACATGTAGACATTAGGCATCAGCTCATTAATGTTAACAAATTATATATATTACATATATTAAAATTAGATAATTATTTTATCAATAAAGTAGCTACATAACTCTCTGATAAGACTGGCAGCAAATAACACATTACAAACATTTTACATAGAAATGGAAAAAATGTAACTCAAATAAGCTTGTACTGGAATGAAGAACAAATTCTGGCTGGCTTACTGGCTTGAATTCAAGACTGCACATGCTTAAAAACCCCCAACAACTTTTTTCATAAAGATTTTCCAAATGCTGCCATATCACTGGCAAGTTCAGTTTTAGGAAGTTGTGTGAGTGACATCTAAGAGGTCATTTTTAGTGATCTTACTTTTCTCTTGAATAAAGCTCTACTTTGTCAAATCATCCTTAGTTTTGTCCCCCAAAACATTTTGTTCACACTATGCAACTGATACTAACATTTTATCAAACACACCAAAAAAGGTACTAGGCTAAAATTCCATTGCAGTTTTACATTGAAGGAATACACATGAAACTAAAATGGAACATTATCTGTCCTTCAAAACACACTGCTATGAACACAAGATATTAATCCCATATTATTGTGAGGCATTTTCTGCAAGGAAAAAATATGAGATGACGAATTATATCCACTCAGAAATTTAAATTGAGTAAAAAGAAAAGCACTGAAGACCTCCAGTCTATCTGAAGATACAATATGTAGATATGTAAAGCTTACGGGGTTTCATAGGCAACACGTCCATAAGCAGACGCTAAAAGGAATAAGCAAAGATCTACCCTGTACCATCTCTAATCCAAAACCTGAGGAATGCTGAGGGAGCGTAACAGGGCATAGTCAGGCTCCTGTGCTTTTCTCATACTGCACCTCTTATGGTGCCAAGACAAATCAAGTACAGAGATGGATGGATGGATGGATGGATGGATGGATGGATGGATGGATGGATGGATGGATGGATGGATGGATACTCTGCTTTGGGTTTTAGCACTTTATCAATAAGGATCTACCCCAAATGCCTGTCTGCTTTAGTTGACTAAGACCTCACTTGACTAAACCCAGAAGTATTAACGCACACTTTATTACTGTTACAATATGTAACAATATAATAAAGCAATACTGGAGATTCATACAACAGTAATACTGGAGAAGAGAAGGCTCCAGTGTGGCCTTTCACACTTAAAGAGGGCTTATAAAAAAATAGAGCAACTTTTTACACAGGCAGCTAGTGACAGGACAAGGGGAATGGTTTTGAACTAAAAGAGGAGAGATTTTGATTAGCAGTGAGGAATAGATTGTTTACTGAGAAGGTAGTGCAGCACCAGAATGGGTCTCCCGGAGACGTTGTGGATGCCCCATCCCTGGCAGTACTCAAGGACAGGCTGGATGGGGCTCTCAGCAATCCAGTCTAGTGGAAGGTGTCTCTGCCCACAGCAGGAGGGTTGAAACCAGATGATCTTTAAGCTCCCTTCCAATCCAAACCGTTTTATGATTGCAGCAAAATTAATCTCAACAGGATGAAAATTCCAAATAGTAACCAAGGAAAAAAACCCTACATCCATCTTTCTTTGCTGACTACGTACAATTAAATAAAAAAGGGGCAGTTTCAGCTACTAAATGTTTCACCTGTTTTCCAACTGATTTGTTGCGAAAATATTTTAAACCTACATACAGTGTCAAAGTCACACACATAAAGACTGAATACTGATAAAAGGGTTTCTAATTAAGCCTTTAAGCACCAGTGCTGAGTTAGTCGTGACCACACTCTACTTTTCTCATGTACACCTGGGAAAAGGTCTCGTCCTTCGTCTCCCACAGCATCTGCGGAGACTGACATTTTCATGCAGGACAAGACATTCCTACCAAATAATTAGGAAACACAGTGGCGCCGAAATAACTTCAAGTACAGTCAAAACCCCGACACTGGAGGGTCGGGAGAGCCCTTCCAGTTCCCTGGAGAGCTCAATCCCGGTTCCACCCGTCGTTTCCCAAGGGGCCTAGTGTTCTGCCAGGGGCGTCCTTACCTTCCCAGCCTCAAAAGGGGCGTGGGAGGTGGAAGGAAGAAGTGAAGCCGACCGAGCTCAGAGGCCAGGCCGGGGCAGCCCCCGCCGGGAACGCGCGCACCGCCCGCTCCCCTCAGGGGCGGNCGGGAGGGCCCGGGCCGGGCCCGCGGTGGGCAGAGTGTTCCGGGGAATTTCAACGGGGAGTTTCTCAGTCTGCTTTTACTTGCCAGGGTGTCTTCAGAACTATAATATAGCATCGATGATGGCTAAAAACCAAACTGGGTTGTTCAATTGAAATGCTTAAGAGAACTTGGAAGAGAAAGGGTTATTGATGCTCAAAGTGATGACTCCCGACTGCCAGAATACCAGCTTGGTTTTGAAAGTGTGAGATTTTGTTTTGTTTTTGACTCTCACATGTTAAGGATTAAATCTTTTCTAACTGTGGAAGCTGAGTTTGTCACTTTAATATTATGGGTTGATATATCCTGAAACTTCGAGAAAAACGCTATCTGTCTTGTCATAATTCTGTAGTCAATGCTGCATGTCAGAAATTAAAACTAGACTGTAATGTGGTGGTTTGACCCTGGCCAGCAACTAAATGACTACCCAGTTGTTCACTCACTTCCCACCAGTGGGATGGAGGGGAGAATGACATGGGTTGAGATAAAGACATTTTAATAAGTGAGCAAAACCGCTCATGCAAACAAAGCAACACAAGGAATTAATTCACCACTTCCCATCAGCAGACAGGTATATAAATGCCGTCACTTCAAATGTCCTCTCCTTCCTTCTTCTTTCCCCAGCTCTACACATTGAACATGATGCCATATGGTGTGGGATGTCCTTGTGGTCACTTGGGGTCAGCTGTCCTGGCCGTGTCCCCTCCAGACTCCTTGTGTAGCTCCAGCCTGCCCACTGGTAGGGTGGGGTGAGAAGAAGAAAAGGCCTTGGTGCTGTGTAAGCCCTGCTCAGCAATAGCCAAAGGACCATTGTGTATCAACACTGCTTTTAGTCACAAATCTAAACCACAGCATTTATGGAGAATTGACTCCAATCTAAACAGGACAAAGAACTCTTGACTGTGACCTGCATGCTGAACTGCAGTACTGTGAAGTTGCTGCTGGAATGGCCAGCTAACCATCCTCTGTTGTTTCCAGTGCCATTCAGTTCAATCACCTGCTGCTTTTGAATCAGTCTCTCTGGACCCTATTGACACCAGCTTAGAGTTCAGAAACACTGGTAATGGTGGCAAATGGAGATGGGATCTCACAGAACTGTTTAAACTGAGCTATTAAACAGTGCACTTACATTCATGCCTTCATAGCAGCCAAAGCCTCAGTGAGAATGTGAACAGATAAGTCTCTTCCAGCCCACAAACAACATAGAAAAATACACATGGTCCAGTAACCAGATCCATCTCAAGGGTCAATGATACCTCCTCTACACTGGTGAGAATATTGTTCTTATGGAGAATGTAGATATTGGGCTTTTTCTGCAGAACTATTTTGTGCTTGACAAAGAAGAATGGCACCACTGAGAAGATATATTCTATGTATCTATATGCATATAACATTGACTCTATAGTACATTTCATGCAGCTCACATGTTCAGAACTTGTTGATCATGCATGCTTGCAAAGAACTCTTACTCTTTCCTTGATTTAGGAAAAAAAAGAAACCTGAATAAAAATAGTATTCCTCCTCTGCTGGCACCTGTATTTGAAGCATTTGTATGAGGACTATGTGACCATAGTCACATGTTGTTTCATTCGGCCTTCCTTGGATTGATGCACGATGCACAGCTGCTGTCTAAGTCAAAATGTCCTGTGGTGATGCAGACTGAATTAGAAGAGGGGATGTCTAAACTGTAATCACTTTAAAAGCCAAATAACTTTATTATGAAATCAGTTTTTTAGAATTCAGTGTTCCATATTTTGACAGGCGTATCTTCCCTAAGCATTGGCATTATTCCTGTCTGTCTTTCTCTGTGATTGCCTCCTCTTGTTAAGGCTGCCAACAACATTTCAAGGGATCACGTGAATATAGATTAGCACATAATTTTTTTTCTCAGTAACATTTATATAGTCACAGATATCTGGAAATTTAAATCTGTCTAACCCAAGCAACCATTTTAATTTGCATAACATTATTATTGTGACCAATATTTTTTCACACAGCTATAGATTTAAACCAGTTAATTACTATCTGGCAGCTCCAGTTCCTTAATTAAATTTGGTCCTGTATTTTTCTTTATGTCTGAAATACTCTTCAATTATCCTAGATATTTTCCTCCTAGAGATTAAAACTAGCAGCATTTACAATCTTCTATTTGGGAGTGAGCCAGGACTTTTTTTTTTTTTTCAAAATTTCATTACAGTCAGTGCTGTCCAGAAGCAAATATATACTTAAAACACAAGTAAAAATAAGTAAAAACAGTTATTAAATCTCAACTCACTCACCGCCTCACATTTTGGATATAACTTTAGAGAGAAAAGGGAAATGAGAAGGAAGTCAGAACAAAAATAAAATTAATACTAACTTTCTTAGAAAGACATTTAAAATAAAAGCATTGCAGAGGCTTTAAAAGGAGTTATCAAGATGGACAACAAAATGTATATTCTTATGTTTATAAACATTAAGGAACAACCAGTATAAAGGGCTTGGAGGCTGGCACAGAGCTGAAATTTGATGTGATTTAATGCTTATTGAACTGAAATGGAAGTAAGATACGCAATATAATCCCAGGTCTTTGAACTTCAAGGACTAGTGATGCCACATTAAATTTACTGTGTAAACAAAACTAGCTCAAAATATTTAAGTCACAAACTAATTACATATTGGCACAATAGGATTATCCAAAACCTCAGGAATATATGGAAGACCTTTGTATCTTCTAGGGAACATATAAATTTAGAAGGTAATTTTCAATAACATAAAAAACAGGAAAGCAAGTAGCTTCAAATAACAAAGTAAAAGAACATATTTAAAGTGACAAAAGTCCTGTGATTTATTTAAATGTATCTATATATTAAATGTAAATATAAATATATCTGTATCTAGAGAGGCAGAAGGCAGAGGGTATAATTAGTTTACTTGGTTACAGTAAACTAAGCTAAATGTGATTTTACTGGCAGCAGATAGTCGGTGTGCGATCTGTGGGCACTTCCATTCTATCTGCTGTTTTTTCTTGAAGGAAATAGAGAATAACCATTTGGATTGGGTTTGTTTGTCAAACACCTGTCTCTGCTCTTCAAGGAAAAGCCTCTTGCCATTAGTACTCTGCATACAGAGCATTCAGAAAGGTCTGTTAACAATGTTGCTAGATCAAAAGTGCTCAAAGGGAGATGTCACCTGGCAGAATCAGGACAACTGTTGATTGGTCAAAGTGGTTGTTATAGGAGTTCTCAAAATTTGATCTTGGCTGCTGTATTTCACTGAGTTTTTACTATGATAGGCTAAATCTTACATAGAAAATACAATTTTCTTTCGGTTTAGCTTTGGCAGCTATGACCTGTCAAAACAGTGAAAGATTCTGTCTGTCCTGAGACTGTCTAGGACTGGATCTCCGACAGGTCTGGAGTTGGAGGGCTGGGCTAGCAGTGAAGGGAGTAACAATTTGTGGTGTATATTGCCAAGATGTTGACTTTGTCGTTACTCTGAGAAGACACAGTATCATTGCAGAAACTCTTGAGAAGTATCTGATCTGATAAGTGGAGCAGCTGGAAGAGTTCAAGAGAGCTTTAGGAGTGAGGTTTTTGCTGAAATCTCAGGACATCAGGAGTTCTTGTGAACAGTTCATCTCACTCCTGAGAAATTTTTGCTAGGGTTGCTTGGCCACTTTACTGTGCCTCTCCATTCTTTAGATTTTGAATTCCTAATTTAGAATTGAATTGGCTTCATATAACATTTCTGTGGTAAATTTCCAGGCTGAGTGATTTTGATTTTGTCTATGGAGTTTTTTTGTTGTTGGTTTGTTTGTTCATTTGTTTCTAATTATCTAAACAAAGCCCACACTACAACATGGAGGATGAAGATATGTAAGATAAAAAATTTTACAGGCACTTTTGGAGTCACAGTGAAGTATAATATCATCTTGATTAGAAAACTTGCATCTTTCTTACTTAAGCACCAAATGAATGAGTTCTGAAATAGCATTTGTATTTAAATTAATTTGCTTGTTTCCTGCCAAAAATACATAGTCCTATAAGACTGGTTTTGTGACTAGTGGGCAGCAGGTAATTCCCTGGGTTTATTGCTTCTTCAGGAGCCGTAGTCCCATGGGCTTGTGCTGGAAAGGGAGGAGTGCAGTAAGGAGGAGGACACTCGTGCTTTGCTGTTGTGGAGTAAGCTGTGTTAGAGAGAAATTTCCCATAGAAAATAATGTAGGAACAAGAAAAGGGTCAGAGTGAACACAATGGGTTGTCATGGCCTATGGTCACAATGTACCAGCACTTTTGCAACCGATAACATTGTATGATAAATAAAAGGAAGTTTCTTATGGGCTGAGAGATCCACACTTGGATAAAAAATAAAATCATCATCAAAGCAAACAGAACACAGTCCATTAAAAATCTACACAGCATTTAAGAACTGCTACAGTTCTCAAACTTAGTTTGTTAAAACACTTTAATAGGCCTTTTGTTGTTGTTAAGGTCTTATGTTCTGCTATTTCGTCATCACTTCAATTTAGAATTTCTTCAGCCTAACTCTGAATTCGCATTGGATTTTGTTACAGACTACATTACAATAACTGCAAAAGAGCAACAGTGTGTTCATTTCCACACTCCTGTTTGGTTGTCTCCAAATGTTTCATCACTGGCTACATTTTGGTTTTGCTGGTTATACTTACCTAGGATGTTGAAAAGATTTAATAGTGTATCATTCAGTTATGTGATCTACAAATGACCAGTGTTCGGCTTTTATTTGACGAGAATTGTACATGGGCAAAGTTTTCTGCCAAAACGTAAACAGGAGAATAAAATGAAAGATGGAAAGAGGAGAGAAACATGGGGAAAAAAACCAAACCAAAACACACAACCCCAAAACTACAACTTCAGCTGTAGAATACAAAAGCAGAACTAAACTACCTCCAGTTACAGTGAGCAAATGAGGCTGGTCCTTTGAAAGAAAAATCCAAGTAAAAAATCCAAGTAAAGTAAAGTAAAGTAAAAATTCAAGTAAGTTGGATTCTTGACAACCTTAACTTTGCAGTTCACTATGTAACCAAAGGGTTCAAGAACACACAGGAAAGAACAGAGGCCTTTAAGGATATCAGGCAAATCTTTCACATACAATACATACAAAATAAAAAGAAAAGTAGATATTTTCTTGTATTTTTATGGATATTTGGAAATCATGTCTTTCTATATTTCCTACAGATGCACTGAAAACCAGGATGTTTAAATTCATCCTGCCAGTGCTAATGTAAGTTTATTTCATTTTGATACTCCTGTAGCCATGTGTTTGCTTCCCTCAGGGGAGCTAATGGGTGCAAAGACAAAGATGAAAGTTTCAAAGGTTTGAAAATTGGCCTGTAGTGCAGCGGATGCTGAAAATCAAATTTATGGGACTGCGGTAGGAAAGCCTCTTGATGAGGAAAAGCAGTGAGGACATATTCCCATTGATGTGAGAGTAAGTCTACAGGCAGTGTGTTTTCAACAGACCTTCCACTGCTTCTACTGTGAGGGAAGCTGGAATAATAAAGATATAGGACAAACAGTTCCACAGGACTAAGGAAGCCAAATTCCCACAGGTCTATAACCTGCATTTCCTATTTCTATTTCTCTTTTATGCCTCTTCCTGTTATATCCTCGTTCCAGTTCCAAGCCAAAATATCAGATTCTTCCCTTCTCTGATCCTCCTTGAGGCCATTTCAGAACCTCCAGCCCCTACTGTAAGTACCATTGGCATTTTTGTGTCCCCAGCATCATTGCACTGCAATGGTCCATCTCTCCTGCCATGTCTCATTTCGACCCATTGCTTGGACCAGAGACATCATCTGCTGTGGCTTGTTCAAGTCTGCATGTGTGGCTGTCTGCCTCCCAGAAGAATGAATAGACCTCATTATTCCTACATTTCCCTTTTCTGATGTATGAATAAGTTACCTTTGCGTCACTTGGGCATCTATTTAGGTAGATTTTGCTATCTAGCAAAAATAAAGTAGAATTCAACTTCAAATTAGCAAAAAAAGTTGTTATATTTTATCAGCTAATAATTGAAGATCCACTCAGCTGGATCAGGAACATACTCCAGCTGTGACTGTGTTAGGTAAGATGAATCCTCCCTTAGAAATGTCACAACAGGTAAAATATAGTCTGTGCACAAATCTTTCCAGAATCATTCACTGTGCTGATGAATCCAATTTTGTTTCAGTTGCAAAAATATGAGCTAGGTAACATGCAAAAAAGTAATGCAAACCAGAAGTCAAGTCCTCAGACCCTTTCTATTGCTTCCAGAGGAAGGTTTGCCTAATTCAGGATTTGAGAGATTTGGGTAAACCTCTTATTCTGTTCTCCCTAAAACAAATTACATCAATATAAACTGGGCAGTGTGGTCCCAAAAGAGCTTAGAAGACTTCAAACTTTCTTTCTAATGCCTCCGCAAGTATTCCTGGAGCTTAAATGAAATGTAAAATTTCCTGCCAGCACTACAAAGGAAAAAGTGTGAGGTACCAGCAGGTGGTGCTGATACAACAAATAAGGAGGATCCACAGACTCTGCTTTAGAGCCAACACTAAAAGTTTTCCTGCCAGATGACACTATTACCACATCACTTTTTAATTTTAGATATTATCGTCTTATTGCTGTGGGGGCTGAGAGTTGTAGCTGTGTACCAACGCCACACAGGTCTAAGTTCTACATATGTAGAAAACAAAAAGACAACATACAGCATTCTGTTCCTCCACTGGTTCAAGTAAAAAGGTTAAAAACATGTATAGCAGTAATGGAAATTCTCAGAAATTTTAACAAAATGCTACAAATGAACTAAAGGTCAAGTTGAGATGATGGTTTCTTTACCTTCAATATAATTCTCACTTGTGTGAATACCTCTGCATTACTGCAAACATAAAGAGACGTGTCTGAAATGTCATATTGTACGGCAAGCACTTGAAAAAGAATTTGAAGAGAAATAGTCTCTGCATAGAATAGTATCCCTACCACTTCAACTTGTTATCTGAAATTGAATAATTTACCCTGTAAATTATTTAAAGAAAAACATATTTCCCACAAAGGCCTCTAAATATAAATCTCATG